>NDGN011421873.1:0-18061 GCA_002564285.1 Tympanoctomys barrerae
GGAGGGGAGCTACTGGATGATGACGAAAATGAAGATCGGGCGGAGGACCAGGTGAAAACGCTGCAGTTGATCAAGGATGATGAAAAAGAGGCTGAGGAAGGAGAGGATGACAGAGACAGCGCCAAGGCGAGGACGACTCCTAAGCACATAGTTGGGTTGAGAAGTCTTGTCCCATTATTTCTTTATCCAGGTGCTTGTCTAGGATCAAAACTTCACCAGATCCTCTCCCCTAGTGTCTTCAGCACATGCCACTGTTCTTCCCATGTCCTACCATGTTCCCAATTGCCCTGCGCCTAGTACCATTTACAATTCTTTTGATGTTCCTATTAGTTTTGTTAAGTCTTCTGTAAATTTTGCTTTTTAATTTTGATACCTCTTTATGACTTAACAATAAAAAGGTTGCATGGCTTTTATCAGCTGTCCCCACAATAACCTCTCCTTCTGCAGGCCGTGTAGTTATTTCCGTTTGTACATGACTTCAGTAGCTGCTTCCCTAACTGCAAAGGCAACCTCGTTCAGTGCAGCACCTGAAAGCAGCTCTGCTTAAGAGTTACGCGTATCACCCTCATCAAGTACTTTGTGGGGCTGTTACACACAAATGTAACGTATTTTTGTGAATGAGAGCATGTCAAATGCATCCTCTAGAAAACTTAGTGTAATAGTCTTTGTTTTCTAACAAAAAAAAATTGATACTGTGGGTTATTTTTTGTGAACACCTGATGTTTGAGACCTTTTTTTCTCAAAATAAGTCCTTATTAAACTAGGAATTTGGAGCAAAAAATAAAAAAACAAAACAACAACAACAAAAAACCCCGACCAAGGAAAAAAAGCAAAAACCAGACAAAGGACCCAAATAGTTACTTCACAAAAAAACATGCAAATGCATATGAAAAAAGCTGCTCCACGTGGAGTCTCTGATCATGGGGAAGGAAACTGAAAGCAGCACAACCAGCTAGTACCAACCCCCTTAGGGTGCCGCATGTCAGGGTGTGGGAGGGTCTGAAAGTGGAGCCGGCTGTAGAGCTGGCAGGACAACAGCATGGCAGTCCCCCCAGCTGCCCCTACACACGAGGCCACAGTGGCACCCCACGTGTTTATCAGGGTTCACAGCAGGGCCACACAACCAGGCCATGGAATCAACCACATGCCCACAGCAGCCTGTAGAAGGAGCGAGGCAGGAGCTTCGGGAGCCTGAGCCTCACTCAGCCTGGAGACTGGAGCTGGTCGCAAGGGTGGGCAGAGCTGGACGGCAGGGCCCAGAGAAGCCCGGCATCGAGAGATGAGTTCATTTATAGAGAGCCTTAAAATATGGCACTCGGATGCTGAGAAGGGGTTCCCTGGGGTGGGAAATCAGTCCAAGTGTACACAGCCTCAGAGGAGAGGGGCAAGTTCAGATCTACAGGGCAACTCTGAGGTATTGAGAGTACTTAACACAATGAACTGAAAATTGGTAAGAGTAGACTAGAAGTGCTGTCATTACAAAAAGTCATTGTAATGCATTTGTAAACAGCTCAATTTTGCCACCCCAAAATTGTAGACATATTTGAAAACAACACCATAAATACATACATATGTGACAGCGTGAAGAATTCCTTTAAAGATCTAGAATGGCTGGGCGAAATGGTGCACACCTGCAATCCCAGCACTTGACAGGCTGAGGCAAGAGGACTGCCGTGAGTTTGAGGCCAGGTTGGACTAACAATGAGACCCTGTCTCAAAAATAAATAGCCTGGAATGAACAGTGAGGTCACACCTGGTGACTAGGCCTGGCACAGATGGTGGGTGGCAAGGCTGAGCTTGCACCCAGCAGATGGGGCTGAACCCTCTGCACTTGCTCAGTTCTGGAAAAAACAGCCAACAGAAGCTGACCATGTGGGTGTGTGGAGATGCCACCGCCCACATGCAGAACCTCTGCTCCTCCAGGGGAGCAGATCCACGTGAACACGAGCTGTTACAGGACACTAGGGACACATTCACATTGTGACCGTCTACTGGCCCCCAGCTGCACCCTGCACAGCCAGTGCCTCTCCCCAAGGGCCCTGGGCTTTGGGGCAGGAGAGATGATACACCGGTGCCCAGCCTTAGCCTCCAGCCCAAGAGGCAAGAGGTGCCACCCTGCCCAAGCCCGGAAGCAGCCTCCATGGGAATCGAGCCCTTGCTCTGGCATTTAGTTACCCAGGTGCAAGGACGCTGACAGGCCCTGAGGTACAAAAGGTCCCCAGGTAGGGGGTGGGTGCTGTGTGCCCAGCAGTCTACAGAGCAGGGGTGGGGAACAGGCCACCACAGAGTCTATCCTGAAGTCTTGACCCTGAGACCTGCATACTTCGAAACCCACCTCTGTGGCCAATTTGGACCAGCAGCTAGGTGCACCACTATGGTGACCCTGAAGGGACTACAAGGACCCAGGAGGGGCAGCTTATCCACATGGGGGAGCTTTCATGAAATAGATGTGGAGCAGCCCAGAGCAAAGCACAGCACAGCTAGTACGGCTTAGACTAGACCCTGAGGGCTGGGGTGTAGTGAGCCCCAGGCCCAACAGTGCCAAGGGCAACGTCCCCACACTCAATAGCTGAGGCCCCCCAGCTCAGCCCAGGGCACCAAGCCTTGAGGACACTTGCTGGCCCTCCCAGCTCGCTCAGATTCCCTAGGGTGGACCAGGAGGCAGGCCTCCAGCTGGCTCTGTGGACTCGGAAACAAAGCTGCTCGGCTGTGGCCAGGCAGCTCAGGACGGTGTGCAGCAGTAGTGTACAGAGAGGAGGCACACAGCCCATTGGGCAGGGCACAGTGGCCGGGCCAGGCTGAGGACTGGGCCTGCAGCAGCGAGGCCTGGTTTCCTGAGGACAGCCGCTTCCCCAGCTGGCGGCACTGCAAAGGCCGGCACCACGGCCGGCGCACACCCGCAGCGCAGCCTCTCCCCTCCCTCCTCCAGAACCCACAGCAGGCACTGAGAACACAGCACAGTGAGGACTGGGTCCTTGCTGTGAGGAACCGAACCATGGTGCTAGGAAGGACAGCCTGACATTGAAGAAAAACCCTATACGTTTAGGGTTAAACTTGGCAAGAAACGTACGCAAAGGGCTGGCCATACAGCTCAGCGGACTAAAGCACCTGCTTAGACAGACACCAGGACAGAAATAAGCGGTCCTTGCCAGGCTGGTGGCACACACCTGTAATGCCAGCACTCAGGACACTGAGGCAGGAAGACCAGCCTACACCACAGTGAGACCTTGTCTCAAAAAAAGGACAGAAAGACCTTCCTACGAACCAGCAAGTAGAAGGGCCCCAGGAAATACGGCCACAGCTAACGTCTCAGCCTTGCACTCCCAAAGGCCAGAGGCGGACACCTCAGAGTAGGAAGCAGCGGTGGGCCCACTGTGCACGTCGCTGTGTCTTGCAGGCGACCAGTGTTGCGTCTACCCAACAGAGAAATAACTGCGTACAGCTCATCACGTAGCACACCCTTTATGCTGGTTCCCGCAAGGAACGCTTTCTGGAGAGCAGAGGCTTTCTGCGGACCTGGGCTCAGGATCCAGGCCTGTGCTCACCTGGAGCCTCTGCTATGATGGTGCTGAGCCTGGCAAAGGCGCACACTGCCTGACCAGAGCCGAAGCCCACGAGGCTGGTGAGCTGCTCCACAGGTGAGGGTAGCTCCGCTCTGGAACTCTGTGAGGACAGGAAAATGAAGTGCCATTCACCTACTGCCTAGTGAATGCATCTCATGGAATTCTTTTTCTACCCCTAAGAAACAGTTAATTACCACTGAAGACAATGAGGAAAACACAGATCATGACACAGCAGACGATTTACAGTGTCTTTCCATTGTTTGTTGGATACTTGTTTAAGAAAGTGAGGTTTACACCACCAAAATTAAAGAATGGTCATGTGCACAAAACAAAACAATGAACATTTTAGGCTCACAGGAAAGGAAATCAGAAAAAGCACATGACTAACAGGAAGCACGAGCTGCTGCACTCTAGAGGACCAGACTGGGAGCCGGAGGCTGGGAGGGCAGCGCCAGCCCGGCTCGGCTCGGCTCGGCACAGCAGCTCCTCAGTGACCCTCAGGTCCGGGCAGCCGGAAGTCAGAACCAGACTTTTTCACGCCAGATTTCAACAAAACCTTGAAATGTTGCCCCCAAATCGACTGAACAGAGCAAATGCAGGCGTTTTCCGGTAAAACAGCACGCGAGCACACCCTTTCCATGCCACCAGCTGTGCACACTGCGAGCAGCAGATGGACCCAGGGAAGGTGCCCAGGAGCCGGGCGTGCAGTGTGCCCTGCACGTGACCTAGGGGACAGCACCCCAGCTCCCACGGTCTCTGGAGAGCAGCTGATGCCTGTGACTTCCACACAAGTATTAGGGCTTCCCGTCCAGGGGATTTACACATCAATAGGCCTAAGTAAAGCCCTCCCCACGCTGAAGTCTAGGCACTGGTGCTCAGGGTGGACCTAGGGACTAACACGTCGTCGTCGTAGCTGTGCTTTGCCACGATGTGGCTCCACTGTGACAGCAGCACAGGTCGCAAGCACAACGGCCGCACACAAGCTAAAGCAGAAAACCATGATAGGTTTGTGCCACCTTGGAGTGTGGAAGAACTCATTTAGAAAAAAAATCCCCTATTCGAACCTTGCAAAAAACCAAACACACCAACTGCAACTGTTCAAGCTTTAAAGTTTCCAAAGTAGCAGCAAAGGATGTTTCATAGAAAAAATATACTTTGTTTGTTTTTTTGGCGGAACCGGGGATTGAACTCAGGCCCTTGAGCTTGCCAGGGAAGCACTTAATTCTACTGAGGCATCTCCCCGGCCCCCGAAAAAATATACTTTTAATAGTGGGAAAAAAACCTAAGAGGGTAAAGTATAAAAGTTTAAAAAATATATCTTAAGATAATAGTGTCCAAAACATATAAAACTTAATTTTTAAAAGTTCACCTATCTAAATTTAAACCAGGCAGATGTCGCTTGTGTTCTTGCCATCTTCCATAACAGCAGCAGCCCAGACACCAAAAGAGACAGGCCCAGCTCTGTGAGTTGTCAGCCAGCCCAGGCTGAGACCTCAGGGTGCACCCAGTTCCTTGAGCCACACACTCTACGCCACCCTCCTTGAAAAGAGAGGGCAGACCTGAGGAACTGCAACCTGTCGGTGGCCATCTGTCCTAGGACATTTCAGAATCCACAAACAGCCAGGCTGGGCAGGACAGCTGGGTGAGGGCTGTGAGAACTCCTCGTGCAGGAGTCCCCTCTGTCTCCGTGGGGCTCCAGCTGTGTCCGAGACCCATCAAGGGGCCTCCTCTCAGGTTTCCACCAGGATCTCCACCACATGCTCCAGCTCAGCCAGGTCAGACTTGCAGCTGGAGGCAGGAGGTGGGGCAGCTGCAGGAAAGCCCTCCAGCCCATCACAGAGGCCTGGCTTGACACTGGTCATCATTCCAGTCAGAACAGTGTCCAGGTCATAGTAAGAACTGTCCATGTCTGAGAACAGGTCCTCCATGGAACTGGAGCTCTTATGCTCCAGAGTCTCAAATATCTGATCCAGCGACTTGTGGAAGCTCCCCCTGTTTTCTCGAGGACTGTCCATTTCCCAAAGGCTGCTCTGAGTGCTCCTGGGCTCCTCTGCTGAGTCAGCTGTGCAAAGTCCAGGGGGTGGACCTGGCAGGGGGCCATCCCCCAGGTCAGAAGCAGGGACCCCAGCCTCCGGTCCCCTCACTGTGCGACACAGGATCTCTGTGGACACCAGGCGGTCAAGTGGGGCCCTCCCAGTGCTCTGGAGTGCTGCTCCACGCCCCATACCATCCCGGGTCATCTCCTCCTGGATCTGCCGGACGGTGTTGGCAATGAGGACTGAGCGACAGAGGTTGGGCTCCACCAGCATGTGGCAGAGCTGGAGCTTGACTAAGGACATGTCCAGGAGTGACTGCCGCTGCAGGCTATAGGAAGGGATGGTGCTAAAGCTGGCCAGGGTACCCTCCCCATCTTCCTCCTGGTCAACACATTTCCTCTTCAGTCCTCGTGCAAACATTGTGCCCTGTAAAAACCAAGAAAGAAATAAAACTATGGGAAAAAAAAAACAACAACAAAAAGAAAGATCCAGGTAGCACATTTCCAAACCCCTCACAGACAGCAACCCTGCACAGTCTCCAATCCTCAGAGAAAGTGAAGGGGCAACAGTGCTCACGGGGCAAAGACTGATCCTGCGGCAGTCCTGTATCTATATGTCACAGACACTAAAACTGTAACTTAAGCTATAGCATTTCCTCCATCAACAGGTAAATGGATAGAAACCAGAGAAAAAGCCACACTGAAATCGCACCCCAAGAACCTCAGCCTTGTCTATGGGAGAGCGGGGACCTCACAGTGAGGCATCAAACGTACTGCTGCAGAAGGGACAGTGACAGCAGTCTACAGGGTGATAGCACAGCCAGGAGTAGAGCTATCCTGCTCTGCTGGCTGCTAACGAAGCCCTATGCTTATCACAGGCAGCTCGCTGAGAAGCTACAGCCCAGAAGTGTGCCTGCAGCAAATGCAGCTGTGCTTCTTTACCAACAGCGTCAGCGTCCTCAAAGGGCCAAGGGCCAGCGAGTCCAGGGCTCACACTGGTCCCCTGCATCCCCCAGGCCCAATGCAGCGGCTGAAAAGGTCAAGCTCTACTGGGGCACAGCTAGGGCTCAGAGCTGCAAACCTGACCCAGACCAGGGCTGGGCAGGTTCTGACACCAGCATAAACTTCCCCAATGGCTGCCTTCCAGAGCACAAAGCTAAGCCAGGACACACTAAACGCCTCTTTTTCTTTCAGTAATGTAAGCAAATACTATAATTTCAAATAATTCATTTGCAGCCAGATGAACAAATTCATTCATTAAACAAATAGTCTTTTAAATGTGCAAGCTTCAGGTTCATTTTTAGAAAATTCAATCCAAAGGCTTCCTGTGCCAGGTATCTCTGGGGAGCTGGGTGGGAGAGACATGCACTGGAGAAGAGGCAGGGTGGAGCCTGGGACACTCTGCACTGTAAGAACTGGCCACTAGCTCATGTCCCCAGGTCTTCCCTGTGGACACTCCCCCAACCCTGGAACAGAAACAAAGGTCTGCCTTTCTTCTTCAGTGTCAAAGATCTCACCTCCTGTGCACACAACCCTCTTACGTTTTATTTAAGTGACCTTGTGGGCATTTATCCCAAGAAAGGCACGCCAAGGTTCATATGAAAACATGTCTAAGAATGTTGCGCACACTCCATCTGCAATGGCCCTGAACTGCAAACAGTTCCTTCCAGCTTGGGAAGGAAAAGTCAGTTTCCAGAGCCACACGCCATGCAATGCCACACACGGGGCAGTTGTGCGGTGCCAAGGCTAGGGCAAGGAGCAGGCCGGCCACAAAGGGCACTCTGCACCTGGGCAAATGTGCCAGACCTCGTATAAGCCTGCACCAGTTGTGTCAGTGGACACCAACTACCACAGCTCACATGGACAGTACTCAGAGCCCCTGACATTTCTCTGCCACCTGAGCACGGGTATATTTCAAAATACAAGTTAAGATGGATTCATTGTTTATTTCTCCTGCAAGTCTAATTTCCCAGAATGCTAAGTGGGTATTACTCACCAACAGCCCCAACAGCCATATGCCAGCTAAAATACCACCTATTTTAAAATAGAGTTTATCATAAAAGTACATAGAAAGTATTTTAATCATTTTTGGTAATACTGTACTTACGTTCTGTCCTGGTGCAAGTTAACTCCTACAGAAGTTTTTAAAAAGTCTCTGGTGGGGCCAGGGAGAGAGCTCAATAGAATAAGCGCTTGCCTGGCAAGCGCAAGGGCCTGAGTACAATCCCCAGTTCTGCAAATAAATAAATAAAATGAAAATAAAAAGTCACTGGTGAAAACTTCTAAGTTTACTAAGAATTATAAGATTACTACAGACTACAAAAAGACACCCTAAATTGAGGGAAGAACTAAGCCCCCAAAGTTCTTCTGTGGCAAGTTCTTTCACTTCTTTATCTCTTTTCAACCATATCCACAATTTCAACTATGTAAGATTTAATGTAGCAGTCTACCAAATTCACTCAAATGATATGAATTAAGCCCTAGATTACAGCCAGAACTCCGGGCCACCCTCCCTGACTCTGGAAATCTGGTGATGGCACCTCACTGAGTGAGCTGCTCCGTGGGAGATCAGTATGGCTGACCAAGGGAAAGTCACTAAAGGTACAAAGATAGGATGTCCAGAGCTTAGCATCTCACACTTAGGCACAGCTCAAGAAGTTACACTGAGCACCACTGCCCTTGGTGTCGCTATGTCCCCTTCCCAGAGGGTCCTTAAAAATCTCTGGTCATGGGTCTCTGGGGAGCACAAAGATCCTTGTATGCCTTCAGCCATGGGCCTTAGGAGCCTGTCTGAGATTGGAAAGAGCTGCAAAAGTGCTCACCCACAGCTGGCTTGCCCTGCAGGCAGCACTGGGCTGCCCTCACCACAGAGACAACACACCCAGAAGCACCTCATCAGCCTGAACGTACACACGGCCTGGGAGAGGAAACTCTAACCCAGGTAGGGCCTGGAAGGTGCGCAGGCTGGCCCAGCCCGACCTGGACAAGCTGCCTGGAGCCACCCACATATTGGCTTGACGCTGCTGAACCCTCTGAGTTTGGGGATGAAAAAATAACCTGCTTCTTTGTGGCTGGAGAATCTGGCTTCCGGCTTTTTTTCCCACCCAGGTTCAGGTCTTTTCCATCAAGTTAAGTGCCTAACACCCACCAACTAGTGTCCATGGAACAGTCAAGGCCAGTAGTCGGTCCATGGTACTGCACAAAGGCCTCCTCCAGACCAAACATCGGCTGAAAGAGGAGAGTCCGGTGGACAGCGAGGCTCTAACACAACCAGAACAGTAGAGGCCTGTGGTGAGAAAGGCCTCCTCAGTGACAGCACACAGAGGAACTACAAGATAAAGGCACTCACATCTGATCGCCAGCAGTTCATTTATTGGCACATCGCTGTGGCCAGCAGGAAATGCAGGACCCCAGGGTCTGATCAAAAGGTCTGGGGTGGTAGGGACAGTTGTTTCTGACCTAACCTGTCAATATCATCGCTGTCCCTGTCGCCATGGTGGGACACTTTCATGGGCACTGGGATTTTAAAGAGAATCAACATTAACCACTTCTGTTCCCATCACACAGTGAAATTTACTCTGAAATATTCATTCAAGAGCAGGGTTAGGCCCCTGTGCCTCTAGGCTCAGGATGGCCCTGGGGAAGTCACCATCCATGCTCCTCTGCTCAAAACCTTCCATAGTACCTTACTAAAAGATTGATTCTGGCTACCTCTGACCCTCTGAAGCACCATTTGCCAGTAGCACTTGAAGGAAACTTCTGGGCCCTTTCCAGGGGTCACCAAGAAAGGTCACAGTTGACTCTACTCCAATGTCACTCTATAAACACGACGCCCTTTCACAAGTAAGGGGCGGTCGCGAGAGCCGCAGACCCGACCCTGCGGGCCTCCCTCCAGTGGATCTGCAGGAAGGTTAGCTCGACACTGCGCTGGAACGCCAGACGCAAGGCCCAGCGAGAGGAACGCTGGCGCCGTCCGGGCCAAGGCGTCGCCACGAATAGCAGCCTCGCCTGGGGACCCTGTGTCGAGGGAGAGGAACTCTGGAAAGTCTCTCGGATATGCCAGGGTGGCCAGGGTCCATCCGTGGGATCCGAAGCAGCTCCACTGGGCCAGGCATGGCCAGTTTAGGACAAAAAGCGGCCACCAAATATGCTTGGCGCGCCTCTCCGTGGCAGTGAGGCGCGGGAACAAAGGGCCGCAGCCCTCGCCAGGCTGGCGCCGGGAGCCGGGGCCCCGTGCTCGGACGCCGGGGGTCAGCAGCAGGCAGAAGAGACACGGCACCGAGGACAAGGCGTCGGTCCCTCCCGCCCGCCCGCGCTCCGGGGAGGCCGCCCTCACGCGTCACCCGGGGCCACGTGGGCCCGGGGGCTTCGGGAGCCCCGCCGCCCGCACGGGTCTCTGAACCGATCCGTTACTCACCTGCGCCGCGAGACCGCCTAGCCGCTCCGCTCAGCGCCCTGGAGCCGGTCGGCGCCCACAAAGAGCCGCCTCAGAGAAGCCGTCCGCCTGCGGATTGGCCGATCGCGGGGCGGGGCTCGGTTCAAACCCGCCGGGGCGGGGCCTCGGCCCCTGGCGTTCCCGCGCGACGCGGCCGGCCGTTGGGCTCCAGTACTTCCGAGTCTCCGCGCTCGGCGCAGCGTCCTGCCCCTCACTCCCAGGTGTCCTTGCGCAGCGCCACGTCCTGCCCCCCCCACTCCCAGGGTCCTCGCGCGTAGCCGCGTCCTGCCCCTCACTCCCAGGTGTCCTTGCGCATAGCCGCGTCCTTCCCCTCACTCCCAGGTGTCCTTGCGCGTAGCCGCGTCCTGCCCCCCACTCCCAGGTGTCCTTGCGCGTAGCCGAGTCCTGCCCCCCCCACTCCCAGGTGTCCTTGCGCCCGGCTCCGCCCCGCCCCTCCCAGGTTCCCTAGCCAGCCTACGCTTTATCGTCTGTCACGTCGGTTTGCTCCGGCTCCCGCCTGGCTCTGAGGCCGGAGCGTCTCTCCTTCCCACTCTGAGCGCTTCCCGGCAGGGACGTGTGGACGCTATCCGTGTAGCGTCGCAGTTGCTGGGTTCCGCAGCCCCTGCATCCCCGGGGCGCTGCCGTGCTGGCCGAGAGGACCGGCTGTCTCCAGGCGCGTTCGAATGTGGGAAGGACTTGGCTTGCGTTAAGCCTGATAGAGAGCCGTGCAGGGCTTGTCTTGGATTATGCCTACAAAGAATCGCCGTCGGCAAGTCCTGAAGAACGGGGTGGGAAGGGGAGGCCGCGCGTCCGTTAATCTGAACTAGTGCTGGGGAGGCTGAGGCAGGAGGTAGCTAGTTTCAGCCAACCCTAGGCAGCTGTGCATTTGTGAGACTGTGGCTCAGTGGAAGGCTCTGGGCTCAGTCCCCAGTACAGGGGACTAGAACAGACAAACCGATTAGGTTGCTGGCATGCTTCACGCAAAAAATATTGAGACAGCTAAGTATGAGTCAAGACTAAACGTATGCATGTCAAACGTCAGATGAAAACACTTAACGAAGAAGAAATGCTTCCTCCATACGGCCCCACAGAAGGCCTCATGATTTAATGATAGGGTTTTTTGGTAGCACAGAAAAGAGGAAAAATAAAGCCTTTATCAACTCCAAAGACACGGACAGAATGGAGGGCAGAGGGGACAGATTCTCCAACCTGAGACAAAGCTGAGGCCTTCATGGGCTTTTGTTAGGGTGGAGTTTGAGGGATGTTTAGAAATAGCAGGAAAGGTGAAAGCAAGCCGGCCCGGGCCGAGTGGAGAGGAAGGGAGGTGGTCTCTGGGAAGATGAGCTATTGTGTTAAGGGCTTCAGCCATGTCCGCTGACCGCCAGCATAGTTCAGCAATTCATGCCAGGGCCAGAACCTATCACTTAATATACAGTCTCGCACATTTAGACAAGACCCAGAGGTGGACAGAGAAGTCCAGACACCCTTCAGCAGATGGCAGGATGCGTAGCCTGCTGGGCATTAGTCACCTACCTGTAGGGTGCAGCTTTCCACCTGCCAGGTTGACAGTGAAGACGTTCGCGTGATGTCTTCAGTTGGTGTGACCAGCATTCAATAATGTAATTAGCAGGCGTGCTGGCACATGCCTCACACCAGGCAGAAAAACAAAACCCCGTGCTGTGTAGAAATAAACCTGAGGATTACTGATAGAGGATGTCATTAGAATACAAAGAGAAGACATAGAATAACATCAATCTCACACAATTTTTTTGAAATTAGATTACTGTGTTTCTCAGGTGCACACCACAGCCCAAGCCACAAGGCTGACACTCTTTCTAGCTTTAGAGTCAACGTAGTTGATACTGCAGCATGGAAAACATTTTCTTATGAGTATACAGTAAGATTCCAACCCAGTGATTAATAAATTAGGCCCAGTGTAGGTAGCACAGAAGAGCTGTCATAACAACCAAGCCTGGCTTCCAAGAATACCAGATTGCTTTAGCATTCCAAAGTCAACATACTTCATTACAGCAGAAAAAAAAAAAAAAAATGGGAATCTCGGTGTAGAAAATAAGCTGGCAAGATTCAGCATCTCACAGGGCATGGTAGCGCATACCTGTAACCCCACCAGAGGCGGCTGAGACCCTGTCTCAGAAATGAGGCAACATCCTGCCAGGCACATGCCTGTAAACATTGTTTTTGTATAAATAGATCTAATGGGCCAGGGAGATACTGAGTTTGATATTCAGTACCACACACACTCAACATCCTGCCAGGCATCCAACACATGCCTATAAACCCAGGCGTCAGAGGCTGAGGCAGGTAGATCCCTTCAAGTTTGAGGCCAGCCTGGGCTAAACAGATCAATCCATCTCCCCCTCCCCCTCCTCTCTTTCCCTCTCTCTCCCTCAACTTCCCCCTGCCATCTCATTGAGCCATCTGCTGTGACTCCAGGTTCCCAGACTGAGACACTTGGATCAGTTACCTCCGTGGAACCAACCTGGCCTTTCTTGGGCAAAGTTAAATTCTTTACTGCACTAGGGACTCCATTGGAATAATGAGTAGGAATGTGGTGAAATAGGAAAGAGACCCAGAGACCCATCCTATCACCTGGCGTTGTGTTGGATGGCCTCACTCCTGCAAGAAGGTAAGAAAAAGCGTGTAAGGATTGGAAAAGAACTAAAAGCATCATTAATCTCAGAAGGTAAGATGATTGTAGGAGCCCAAAAGAATTTTCAGGTAAGCTTCAAATTAATGAATTGGGCGTGATCATCAGCTACATAGTGCTACAGGAAAATCATGTTTCCTGCTATATAAGTAACCAGCGCTGAGGGCCGCCTTGGCCAAGACCTCCAGGGTGGGTGCTGTGGAG
The DNA here is from genome assembly GCA_002564285.1 of Tympanoctomys barrerae. Taxonomy (NCBI): domain Eukaryota; kingdom Metazoa; phylum Chordata; class Mammalia; order Rodentia; family Octodontidae; genus Tympanoctomys; species Tympanoctomys barrerae. The sequence continues at coordinate 12,906 of NDGN011421873.1, forward strand.
CAAGGGCCTGCCATGGCCCAGTGAAGCTGTGCCTGTGCCACCCTCTTGGCCACAGTTTTTTTCCCACAGTGACAGTCATGGCGGTTTTGTCATCAGTCCCAAATACAAGCCTTTCCTATTTTGATCTGACTGGGGGAAGCTCCTCAGGTTAGTATGGTGCTGCCCAGAGCTGGAGCATGGACCTTCCTCTCCTCTCAGCTCTTGGTCATCCCCTGGGCATCCACCCAGCCCCTTCCTGTCCCCTCCTTTCTTCCCCCTCCCACCCCTGCTTCCCTTCCCTTCCCCTCACTCCAAGAGAGCACAAATTGGCCCAGGGAAGTGGGCAGTAAAGTTGTGCTGGGAATTCTTAAGTTGCATTGCCTGGAGGGCCCCCAGCTGTGGATGAGAGGGAACTGCAGATCAGCCGAGCTTGCTGAGTGCAGTTCCCAGGCAGTGGTGACCCTGGCAGGTCGGTTCTGCGGAGGGGAAGCAGCCTCCTGAGGACCACCCTGAGCTGTAGGCCCTGCTGCATCCTACCGGCTGGGAATATGACTTCCTGCCTGGTCACTGTCACGGCATATGTGTGATTGCATACACCTCTATTCCCAGCACTCAGGTTGAGGGCTGTAAGTTCGAGGCCAGCCTGGGCTACATAGACCATTTTCTAAAGAAAAAAAAAAAAATGCCAGCTATCAGGTGTACGGAGTTCGTGTCTTCTGATACAGGAGGTCAAAAGAGGCTATAAGTAGGAAAGATTTATTGGGAGAAGGCTCCTGAGACACAGGAGGTCCTGAAGGGAGTCGTCTCAGAGGCTTAGTGCAAGGGGATTTTATATAGCAGAATCAATATGGTTTGAGGTATGCCTCAAACTACAGCGAACTTGTAGGATTACAAGTACAGTTGCTTGGCTAATGCTGGCCCAACAGGAAATGAGGCCCATAGCATGGGTACATGGCCTCGCTAGCTAGTGATCTGCAGTTGGCAGCACAGCACAAGGCATTCCTGGAAGAGCACGGCTGTGTCGGCATCCGGTCGCCCACCTGTGTGCCTGATGCCTCGTTTGGGCCCCTGGGCCAGGTGCTGCTCATTGCAGCACAGTCTCAAGCTGCTGCTCACCCCTGCAGAGGCTCATGCCTCGCGACTGTGCCACCTCATGAGGCCAGCTTCTTCAGATGTGCCCCTGAGCCAACTGATCTGTCACGGCCACACTGCCTCCTGCGACGGCCCATCCTTATTATGCTGTCTGGTTCACCTGCCTAGCTAAGAGGTTGTGTTAGTCTTGTGTCTCAGCGTGCCTCTCTTGGCATGCAGGCTGGCCTCGCTGGAGGCAATCCTAGTGCCCCAGCCAGGTTCCGAATGCTGGGATTACAGGCGTGTGCCACCACTGCATGGGCCTTCAGCCCTGCTCACTCCGCCGAGCACAACCTGCCTGGCTGGCTGTGGATCTGCACAGGGTTCTTGTACTCTGCGGTGCTGCCCAGGTCCCCTGAGCATCGGTTTTCTAATCTCATGTGGCCCTACATCTTCACTCCTGAGCCCCAAGGCCCTAGAGGAGGAGCCCCCAGGTGGCCCTGCTGAGCCCCATAGCCGCTTTGGCCTTTGTTGTGTGTGACCTCTTTCTCTCCCTGAGCCTGGTGGCTTCTGACCTCTCTGAATCTGAGTGTCCTCACAGCCCCACACCTGAAACCAACGCTGGCACAGCCCACACATGAACGAGTGGAATTTGCACTTTGCCTGCAGTAACTGAGTGGCTGGGTCACCATACACCTGAGCCGGACAACCCTGGAAAGGACACAGGGTGGCACCCTCAGGCCAGGGCACCGGTGGGTGGAGGCGATGGTACACCCCAGGTCTCCTCTGCACCCCAGCCTCAGGGCTTGGTGGCCAGATGACTAGGATCTGGCTCAGTCTGGCTCTGGTTGCCAAGTCTCACAGTTGCACAGATATTTTCTAGACTATTTTGTTATTTGTCTTCAAAATAACAGGTACTTTATAATTTTTTCTTTTTCTGGTACTGGGAACTGAACTTAAGAGCTTGCACTTGCCTGGCAGGCTCTTGTGCCGCTGAACTATATCCCCAGCCCTTAAGTGCTTCATAATTTAAATGAAATAAATGTTGAAGTTTCCTGTATCTAGCCCCTCCCCCCTCATGTAGCTTCTGGTCCTGTTTATAGCAGGAGGTAGCAGGAACCAAGTGAAGGGGATCTCCCGGTCACACAGGCGATCCCTCTCCATCATGAGGTCCCCACCCAGGAGCAGGGGAGACCCAGTGCTGGCCCAGGGCCATGAGAGGGCCATCGGGTTGCAGGCAGAGGAAGTTCTGGGGTCGGGGACACTAGCCCCAGTCACTCTTCTACCCCTCATATTAGCTCTGGACTCAACATGTGTGGGACTCTGGGCCTGCCTGCTTTCACTCACTGGAAACTCGGGCCTCACCTCTAGCTGCACCTGCCCCCCTGGAACCACCCTAAATCAAGTTCTGCCTACCCAGGAAGCCTCGCCCATCAGCAGTGCCCCCACCCCCTCCCTGGCGTGGGCACAGAGGGTCTCCCAGTGGCCACTGGGCCCAGCACGTGGCTTTGAGACAGAAGGGGCAGGCCCTATATGAGGCCCAGTGATGTCAGCGCTCCCAAGCCACAGAGTGCCTGATGCCTTTGAGCTGGGAGAGGCTGGAGGACCGTGTCCTGAGCCCTGGGGCTGGCCCACCCATCTGGGGCTTCAGGCCTCAGGAACGTGGGGGAGGAGGAGGATGGCTTTGTCACCAATTACTTGCTCTCCCTAGCCTCAAATAGTCCAAATGGCCCCTGGTCCAGCCACCATTCTTCTTGGCCCCATGAGACCCACAGTTCACCCTCCCCTCTTGAGCATGGCCCCAGGACCCCAGGAAAATACCTGTATATCAGGACTATAGTACTAAGCTGTACAGGAAGGTGCGTCACACACACTTAGGCTTTTATCTATGAACACTTTTTTTTTTTTAAATACTTGGATATATATTTTTTGACACCTCACAATGAAGAGCAGCAGACCACAGCTGCCTTAGACCTGAGAGCGCCACTCGGCTTCCCCAGGCCACTCTGAGCATGGCTGGGCCTTCCCGCCAGCTGTGAGGAGCACCTGGCAGAAGAGTGGCAGAAGCAGTGAGTAGGTGTCCTTGGCCCCGTTTTCCAGGCGGGGAGACAGAGGCACCAAGGTGACTTGGCCTGGATGAGGATCACCGGCACTGGGCTAGGATCTGACACTGGGCTGCAAGGTCTCCCTCTGGCCTACTCTTTGTTAGGGTTGGGGGCTGAATGCAGAGTTCCTGCTTGCTGCTGAGTTGCACTGTCTGTGGATACCCAGCCTGAGTTCACTGTAGCAGCGAAGCAGACTTTGGGATGGTCTCTCGGTGGCCAGCAGCCTGCCACACTCTCCTGGGGTGATCAGCACTTCAAGCTAAGAGGAGGGCAGTCATTCTGTGGGGTGGGTGCAGCCACCCCACTCTGCCTCCACTCTAGTCCCATAGCTCCTGGCAATGGCCAGACCCGGGACGGACGGTGCCCCTGACCTGGTATTCCTCTGAGGCAGAACCATGGAAGCCCCAGGACACAGTAGCAATCACCCAGTGACTCTTGCCAAAAAGCACAGAAAATGAAGTCATCAAGCAAGCTCTGTTAGAGGCCTCCTGCTGGCTGGCAGCCGAGGAAGCCAGCCAGGACATGTGGCAGATAAAGAGATCCTCTGCCTGTCAGAACTCCTCAGTCAGGATCTCTAGGGTACACAGTGAGCCCCACTCAGCTGGCTGGGGCTCTGGGGGATCCCCAGGTGTGGGGAATGTGCAGTTGTGGGCGAGTGTTGGGGGTGAGTGTATCTCTTCTGAGTCCTTCCGCTGTGTGAGCCTGGTGTCCTCTACCTTCATGGACCACTTTTTCCAGCCCTGGCGGATTTTGGCCACTTCTTGCCGGGAATGGTCTGTGGCCAGCACATAGATGATGGGGTCAGCCACACTGTTGACAGTGGACAGGCACAGAAATACCACGGAGGCCGTGTACAGGCTGGTTTCCAAGGCACACACAGCGTCCCTGTCCCCTCTGTGGTAGGAAAAGGCAGCGGCTTTGACAAGGAGCACCACATGGTAGGGGGCAAAGCAGATCAGGAAGATGAGTACGACCGCGAGGGCAGAGTGCTTCACCTTGGCCTTCTGGGCCGTGGTCAGGCCGCCGCTCAGCTTGATGCTGTGGGAGATGCGGTGGTTGGTGAATGCGATAACGCAGAGAGGAAGCGCAAAGCCCACGGCAAAGCGCGCATAGTGGTAGCCCGCGATGCTGGTGTTCATCCGCAGGGGCTCAAAGCAGGTTTCCTTAACAACCTCCATGTGGAACACTGGATGGTACACAAGCCCTACCAGCACGAAGATGCCTGTGCAGATGAGCACAGCAGTCCTCCGCCGGCGGCGACCCCGGCTCTCCAGCGCATACACCACTGCTGTGAAGCGGTCGCAGGAGATGCAGCAGAGCAGGAGGATGCTGATGTAGATGTTGCAGAAGAAGATGTAGGCGGTCACCCTGCAGGCACGCGGGCCCAGGGTCCAGTGGTGCTGGTTCTGGATGTAGATGACCCAGAGTGGTAGCGTGCCGATGTAGAGCAGCTCACAGAGTGCCAGGCAGAACAGGTAGACGGCCAGCACGTTGCCCTGCAGGGCCTGCAGCAGTGTCAGCCAGGCTGTAAGGCAGTTGGCAGGCAGCCCCAGAGTGCATACCACGCTGTACACCACCAGCAGCGTCACCCTGCTGTCATTGAAGGATGCATTGCAGAGCTCCCCAGCGAGGTCCAAGGCCATCACCAGGGTGGTGTTTTCTGAGGGACAGAACAGAGTGAGGGTGAGAGTCCTAGGAAAACTGGGGGGATCTATAGAACCAAGCAAGATCTAAACACCCGTGTTCAGAGTCTAGATGGATCACACACACTGGGGGTTGAGCTCAAGCTCTTCCCACTGAGCTACATCTCCAGCTCTTTGCTATTTATCTTGATAAATTGGTAAATTGCCCATGATAGGCTTGAAATTGTGATCTTCCTACCTCTGCTTCCCAAAAGGCTGGAATTAAAGACATGTGTCACCACAGGTGGATTTTTTTTTCTTTATTTTCTTCTTCTTCTTCTTCTTCTTCTTCTTCTTCTTCTTCTTCTTCTTCTTCTTC
>NDGN011421879.1:0-10991 GCA_002564285.1 Tympanoctomys barrerae
TTTTTTTTTTTTTCCCATGAACACAAATAGATTTGGATAAACTGAAGAAGAAGCATGTACACAGAGTGAATTCAAGCTCTCCCTTTCACCTTTCCTTTCTTCCCTCCTTTCCTTCTTTTTACATTTATTCTTCTATCAGGTACTTTCTTTCTGTGCAATGTTGTAAGTTCTGGAGAATATGATGCAAAAATAAATGAGGCATAGTTTTTATCCTCCCACAGTTCACAGTGCAGTGAACCCAGGAGCTGTTCCTACAAAAGTTCAAAGTAGCACCCTCAGACATGAACTCAAGTCTGAGATCAGGAAAAGTCAATAACTAAGAAGTCCAAACTAAGAAGCAGGGACCATAAAGCATTATCTGGGTTGGAGGTGAGATTGGGTTCCTAGATGGTAAAGGATTGTCTGGGTTGCAGGACACAGAAGCAGGTCCATACAGACACGTACTTATAGGAAGTACACCATATGGAGGAGAAAGCTCAGCTCAGTCTGTAGAGTAACAGAAACCAAGCTCTAGACACTCGAAGATGAGAAACAAGTCTGTCACAACAAATCTACTTTGACTTGGACCAAGAAAGCAGCCATTGAGAACCTATAAATAACTGTGTGTGATGCTGTTCCAATAATACTTTTATTTGCAAAAGCACGTGTAGGCACATAGCTTGTTAACCTTTGCTAAATGGGTCACCTAGTCACATGTGGAATGAAGTAGGGTGCAGCTCTTGGGTTATCTGTTTAATCTGGACATACCAGTTGAAAGAGTCCTTACTCCCTGGTGGAGGTTCTCTTGCAGGAACCACCTTGGGCCATGGCTGGAAGAAAGTAGGGACTGGTAGATGAAGTTGGAATGGACAAAAGTGGTAGCTCTGGAGTTTGGGCCTACAGTACACTGAACCTGAAATTCCCATTAAATCAAACCCATGGGATTTACTTGTTTTATCATTTGAAAATTTGAAGGACCATGTAAAATGGATAGAATACTACATTCTCTTTTTTCCCCTGGATCAGAAATAGAAATATTTATTTTTCCCATTTACTTGATTGAGGTCTTCAGGACAGACAGATTTTTCCTTATGTAACCAAATATACATCTAAAATATAAAGTTGATTTCCTTCCTCCTTTTAGCAAGGGTGTGGAAAGATGAGGAGACTGTATTGTTTGATTCTGGTTTTATTTTCTCTGGAAGACTCCAGAACCCTTAAAAATAAAAGATACATGTGTTCAGAAGAGAGCCATTACTGTCTCTGGACTATTATATGAAGATGAACTAGAAGAAAAAATAAAATGACTTGGATTATTGAACTAAATGGAGAAAAGACTGTGGAACTTGATAAAGTTTTCAGTGTACAAAGAGGTAAAAGTATAGTGGGGGAATACAAATTGTTCCCTAGGTTCTTCAAGGACTGTCATAATTTCTCTGCCACCTCTTCTGGAATCTCATCTTTTACAGTCTTCCTTTTACGGTCTGTGTTACAGCCACCTTCTTTCTGTAAGAAAATTTAAACTGTTCCTTTTGCTGCTGATTCTTTGCTCTTCTAGTTGGCTCTTCTTGTCACTTAGGTCTTGACTGTACCATCTACAGACATGTACTTATGGTAAGTACACCAGGAGATGTACTTCCTGTCACTGCCTTCATGAGGACTTGTCAGGTTACCCAGTGCCACACCTCAATCTCCATCACAATAATACACCCTGAGCCCTTATCACTGTTGGAAATGGCCTTATTGTTTGTTATTAGCTGTCTTCCTTCTCTAACTAGAGGGCAAATTCCACAGGAACATGGATCTTTGCCTATTCTGCTATTACTGATTCTTTAGAATCTAGATGAATACTTATTCACTGGAGTTGCTCATTAAATGTTTTTGAAAAGAGTAAAGGAATTAACAGCAAAGGTAGATAGATGGACAGGGCTGATAATTACAATGAAGTTAATGACAGCAGTGAATAAGAGTTTTTTTCATGCTCAATTGTTAACATGGTTTACTTTATTTTTGCTCTAGATCATCAAAATTTTATTTAAAATGATAAAGCACTCAGACATAAACAATACCATTTGCTTATATTGTTATTGTGTAGCTTGAAAAACTGCTTTTGGTAACATTGAAATCATTAGGTTTTATCCCAAAGTATGCTGGGCAGCTCTTTGGGTCTGCCTGGTAAGCGCTGCTCTGCAGGGCAGGCTGGGGTAGGAGGCAGGCTGCTGGCTTCTGGGGTGGCCTGGTCCTACTCAGAATGGTGGTGCCTCCTCTTGTTGTGGCTCTCAGTTGTGCTCCTCAGTGCTTCATCCTGGATGAGGTTGGACATTCTCATATCAGTGTGGCTACAGCCAATCTTAGGGCAGCAGGCCTTTTTCTTCCACTGGGGCTTGGACTCAATCATGGGAACACTGGCTTCCTCTTTGTAGGTGTGACCACACACTATTTTTCACTGGCTTCTTCAATTCCAACTTTGTAATGGGGCAGATGAAGTTGATCTGACTCTGAGTCACAATCATCCTCATCAACTCCTTTCAGTGCCATGAGCCCCTTGCTCTGCCTGCAGACCATATTGCTTCTGTAGTTCTTTCAGCTGTTGTTTAAATTGTACAAATTTTTCATTATTTTGAAAGTCTGCATCAGAATTTTTACTCTGTAAAGCCAAAAATTTCTCTTCCACTCATAATTTTAAATCAGGCATTTCTTCTAGCCATTCTTTTACATGATTTATTGCAGACTGAACAGCCATAACATAATGGTTTTGTTTCTGATTCATTACGACAAATTCAACCATCGCCTTGTCCATACTATATTCACTATTCACTTCAGTCTGAGACTCTACAATATCAAAAGCCACACTAGAAACTGTCTTTTCCAGAGTTGAAACAGGACTGGAAGTTTTTTAAGGAGAGAGTAGACTCCATGCCGCTGAAGGATAAGAAACCAGTTGAACCTGAATTTGAACTGGAACGTCCTGGTATCTTGATAATATTACTTGTATACCCAACCTGCCTCTGCCGGGTGCACCTGGAGTGTGTTCCTCAGGCTCCTGACTGCTTTCCCTGTTTCATTTTATACAATTTATTATTTATTTCTGAAGAGAGCTGATAAATACTGACATAAGTCCTGACAGAAGTCATGTATTTTCTTTCTTTGCATTTTGAAAACATAATCCACTAGAGTAAATTCTCCACTGCTTATGCTAGCATTATCATCTGAGGGCAAGGAAACCATGTCCTGTAATTCTGAAGCTCATGTGAGAAGTGTTGTGATGGCTCCCAGTGTGGATTTTATGATTGTCGCCTGGTTTTTGGTACTTTGTTGTAGGATGATGACTTGGAAACTGATATGGAAAAGCTGAACTTCAAACCCGGTCTTGACAGACCTGAAGAGGAACTGAAGCAATATGAGGCCATGTGCCTTGAGCTGTCCTGTGGCTTTAAGGTAGGATGTGAGCTGTGCTTTGCTCTGGGAAGATGCACGGTGGGCTCTGTGCAGAGCCTGGGAAGCCAAACATGTATCCAGATGGAAAGCATTGCATCCTCTGTAGCTTCTGGGATCCTTCTGAGGGAAAGGCAGAAAACAAAGCAAAAATGTGAGAAAAGTGGTCAATCTAGGGTGTATTCAAGGGTCCAATGTCTGATGTGTAGGGGGGAATTAGCAGGCAGGTGCATGTGTGTGACATCAGGCAGGGTGTCTTGGCTCCATGAACTGAAAAACAAGTGAAAATTTTGATCAATCAATTGTCCTATTAACCAAGTGGAAAAGTCATCATACATGAATTTCTAAAATTGGTCTTCTTTATTTGGGGCTTTCTTTGTTACTAGAAATAAACTAGGAACCTTAGGCCTGGTGATGGTACTCCAATGCCTACTTGATGCTTGCTGCTGTTGCTAATAATAAGATTTTAGACTTGCTCTTTGATCTCCATTTATTTACTTATGACCCTTAATAAGAAATGAGACACATCAAAGACTAGTTAGTCATGTGTAGGAAGGAAGTATAGTTACACTTTCTGTGAAGGAAAATTTCAGTTCAGTATAAAGAAGACTTAAAAAACAATTATAATTATCCTAAAGAATAGAAATATCTTAGGGCATGGTGAAGGGAAGGAGTTTCAATTAGGTCCCATAAATAAATATAGTGAATTAAATTGTAACTTAGTGGGTATGATTCAGAAAACATTCATGAACTGTACAGAACTAGACCTGACCCACCCAAATTGCCTTCCAAACATGAATTTGTATGATTCTGTCATTAATTTGACTCTTGAAAGTTAGATAATCTTTCCCTGGCTGATCCTGCAAAACTCTGCTTGGTTCATAGGATTTATATTTAGCTCTGTGTCTACAGAGTGAGGTCAGGTATGAATTTGTGTTCTCTCTGGGAAGAAACACTGACACATTCTTTTCCACTTTAAACCCAAAGGAACTGGGTTCCAAGCCTGGAAATGATTTGAGCTTGGAAGACCTTCAGTCTGCCAATCACCACCACATTCCGGTTGCTGCCTCCTCAAAGCAGCACTGCTTGAATAAGGACCAAAAAGAATACACAGTCCAGACACCTCTTCTGAGCATGGTGAAGATGGGAAGGTCCGCTGCACATTCATCCTCCAAAAAAAGACTTGTTATGAGCACATACCAACATGTGCCTCCCAATGGTCTTGGGGTAGATGCTCTTAGAAATGATATCTCTGATATACAAGATTTTCTGGAGGAGGACACAGAAGCCATTTCTTGTCCAAGGATGGATGTGTTCTTTTCCAATTCCACAAGACTAGATAAGCTTCTGCATACACATGGCAAGAATATTCCTTTCCATGACCCCTATATTTACATGGCCAAAGCCAGAAGAACCAAATCTGTGGTGGATTTCAAGCTGATAGCATTTCCTGATCTCTGGGGACACCATCCACCCCCCTTTTCCCAGCCTATGTTGGAACGCAAACGTGGAGTTCAAAGGTAACAATGCTACTGATTTCAGAGCTACCAAAACTACAAACTTAACTCCTTCCTGAGATATTATAGAATCAAGTGTGGGGTGGTAGGAGGTATTTGTTTTCTGGAAAAGAGTTACTTGGATGATACTAATATAACCATTTGCCTTATATCCATTGCAAATCATAATAGGGAAAGATCATGTAGCTTTTCCAAAGTCTGAGGTATTTCCTCACCAGAAGATTTTCAGAAAAAGGAATCTCTGTGTATGACCAATTTGTATCTGGATTTTTGGTAACAGAGAAGGAGCGGAATACTTTCTTTCCACAGTTCTAGTCTTACAAACCCTAGGTTGTTGTATAGAATGGTTTTGCTATATCAGTAAGAAGGGGCTGGGCTGGGGAAATAGCTCAGTAGTCTAAGTGCCTGCGTGGCAAGCACAAGGACCTGGGTTCAATCCCTGGTACCGCATGCCATTCTGGCCTCACCCCAGACATGGTGGTGCATTCCTGTAATCCCAGTGCTTGGGAGGCTGAGACAGGAGATCATTATGAGTCCAAGCTGTGTAGTGAGACCCTGTACCAAATAAATAAATAAATAAATAAATAAATAAATAAATAAATAAATGAAAACAAAGTTGAGAAAAGAATCAAATACTGTTCTCTAGAGCAGAAACACTGAATGATAGGTTATTTCCAGAATTCAGGAAGGAAAGACCCTTGTCTTTGACTCAGCTTAGTGAGATTAGAATGAAAGCTAATAGAGGCATGGGAAAAATTTTCCCTAAAGGACAAGCGATACTAAATCAACAGAACAAAGCATGCACACCATAAAACTTCTTTAACTTGTTTTGTATGATCAGCAAATTGTTCTTTCTCTGCCAGGTAATAGGTCCCTGGATATGCTCCAATGTGTTCACTTGGCTGGCATCTCTTTCCTCATTCCCTGTACATTAGCTGCCATGTTCAGATTCCTGAGAAATGTACAGTACTTCAGGGGCTGATCCAGCACAATTTTATCCCTGCCTAGAACATCCTTCCTCCCTGTCCAGGCCTCATGTCCACCCCATTGTCACCATTCTCCCATCCCACCCTCAAGAACTTGATTGGAAGCTCAAGAAGGGAATTGGCAGACCTCTCGTGCTTCCTTCTTCTTTCTTATTTAAATCTGTTATGTATTGTTCTTCAGACAGAAAACTGACCTCAGCCTTCTGGGGCAGGTAGAGCAGAAGGAATATAAATACCATAAGAGTAAAAAGATCTCAAAATGGATACAAAGACTAAAGAAGAGTATTAGAGTCTTCCTTTAAAATGTAAGTGATAAGGGCTGATGAGATAGTTAAGCAAACTAAGTGACTGCTTAGGCAAGCAAAGGGACTGGGGTTCAATCCCTGGCATCACATGCTATACCTGCCCCGCCCCAGGCACACTAAGCTGGCCACCAAAATGGTATGGCAGCAGATGCCTATAGTCCCAGTTCTGGGGAGGCTGAAAATAGGAGGATCACTACAAGTCCAAGCTGCTTAGTGAGACCCTGTACCAAATACATAAAAAATAAAAAAGAAAATGCAAATAATCTTAACACCTCCTACAAAAATGTCCTAATGCAAAGGACTCTGAGGTTAATACAACTAGAACAGTTATAGTACCCTAGCTCACATGCTGTTCTGAAAACTTGTCCAAGCCAATAATCGTCTAGCTAAAAAATACCAACTTTTGTTTCTCTATCCCTACATCACTGTGTAGTTTTATTTTTCAATGAAGAACAGAAAGAAAAAGACAGGGATGTTTTTATCCTTTGAGCCCAAGATTGGGACCTGGTTAAATTTCTCTCTCATATATTTTTCTGATGAGTTCCAAGGTTCTTTTCAGGACCCCGTAGTATGAGTATGAGGAGAATACTGAAGAGTGTTTCCTGGAGAGTGAGGATGACACTTAAAATGTTTGCAATTTTCTTTTTCAGGATCAAGATATCCGAGGATATCCGGAGGCTTGTCCAGCCAAGGGATCTTGTAAACAGAGTCGTGTTTAGTTTAGACGAGCCTTGGTAGGTGGTGGCCATCCACGAATGGGTGGTGCAGAGAATTCTGTTAATGGACTTAAGGATGGGAATGTTTCAGCTCAGTAACCCATTCCTAAAAGCAGCATGATGTCTACTCGGGTTAAAGATTTTTAAGAAAAAAATCTTGTCTTTAAGGAAGGTTAGTCTGTCATTTCAGCACTTGGGAGGCTGAGGCAGGAGGATCACTGTGAGTTCAAGACCTGCCTGGGTTACAAAATGAGTTCAAGACCAACCTGAACTGCATAGTGAGACAAAAAAAGAAAGAAAGAAAGAAGGAAATGTTAAATGGTGTGGAAGAATAGCAACAATACAAATTTTTGCATGTTCTGTATTTTGTTATAGGTCTTTTCAAGACAAGACTTCCAGTTGCTTACGGTTCTTCTCTAAGTTTGAGTCAGGAAATCTTCGCAAAGCCATCCAAGTGCGTGAGTAAGTAAGGAAACCCAGCACGGCAATTCTGGCAGACACTAGAAGCAGCTTATGATAATGTTTTCCTCATTTTTTGTTCTGTGAGCTCACACTGGGAGCTTGACTACAGCCTTGAAGAGAGTAGACACATCATGAAGATAGCAAGTGCTACAATGAAGTCTTTGCCTCTCTAGTCAGTGGTTGAGCATTTACCAGCTACCATAGGGGACACAATGGCTGATGTCACAGCAAGGTGGACTGCTCACTAGAAATGTATTGGCTTCTTTTTTTATGTATTTAGTACATTTTCTACGGGTCTCACTACACAGATCACTGTACTGATCCTCCTGTTTTCAGCCTTCCAAGCACTGGGATTGGAAATGTAAATATATTCCTATAGTGGGTCCAGATTTGGTCTGTTGATCCCATAGCTGTATATTGAGATGGAAATCATTTCTGGACTTCCATCTTTCATTCCAGTGAGTGTTCAGTGCCATTGCCTTTCTGGAAAAACCTACTAATGAGTTTTTTTTAATAAAAAAAAGAATTTCATAGGCAAGACAAGGCTAGTGACACACAAACTAAAAGAAAGCAAATTAGTTTTCCCAGTGACAGAAGTTCTTATGAAATTATATATAATTGATTTACTTATAGCACAGTGAACTATCTTTCCCATATAAGAAAAGGCAAGATCTACAACCCCTCTTCAATGGGTGAACCTCTGATAAGCATGGCTGAGGACAGTTTATGCTGAGGTGGCCACCTCTTTGCAACTAGAAGACTGAACAAAGTGCCCAACTAACTCCATGTGTTTATTTTCTCACCCATAATATGAGGCCAACCATAGGACCTACTCCATTGTGTTGTAGGAGAACCGAGTATGAACAGCTCCTAGAATAGCACTTGGCACATGATAAGCACTCATTGGACATGAACTCTTATTCAGGCTTACATATTTACCATAATTGGAGCTCAGAACTTGGAATAACTCAGACCTGTTTAATACCTACAATAAAGTGTCATTCTTGTTTCCTTTTATCAGGGGAGGTGAAAGGAAATTTTTATTCTCACATGAAACATTTCCAAGAAGCCAAGCATATAAGACAGAGATAAATCAAACTTCTTAGGGTATGAGAACACCAAGAAGTTGGGATAATCATATTTGAAAATGAAATTTCCTGATAATTATATTTATCTCAAAACTTCTTTGAAAATTGTGTTGTGAGAGTTTAAAAAATTAATTGTCTTTGGAAACACGGCAGCCAAGAAGGAACAGACAAGAGCCTCTTAGGGTGCTGGAATTGTCCTCTACTGAATAGTGGTCATCCAGGTGCATCCAGGTGCAAATAAATTAATTGAATTATACATTTATGATTTGTGCAGTTTATTGCACATAAATTGTGTCCCACTCAAAATTAAAAAAAATTCCACAATTCATTGTTAGTTTAGTCCATATTTGTTGCTCTGCTGGGGGGATTATATATATCCCTTGTATTAATTTTTACGAATATAAGTTTAGACACACTTTCTTCACATATGAGAAAGCTGGGGCTCAAAAGTAGTGTTGAGAATCAGACAGTAGTGACACTCAAACATTCAAACAGATGCGATTTAGACACATCAGACATTATACCAGATGTGGTTGAACTTTTTTGGGATATATCACACCTTCATTTTTCTAGCTGGAAGTTTTATGACAAGATATCCTTTCACTGTATCGGTGATGTAATATCAAGACCGCTCTCTCTTCCCATATTTGCAAGCCTGCTTCCAATACTGTGAGATGAGAACCGTCACTATACTTTATCTATAATGCAGAACTTGAGACCCAAAGGTACTCATTTGCCCTGAAGACTTTCTTGCTTCTGGCTTTTCAGGTTTGAGTATGACCTGTTGGTCAATGCCGATGTGAACAGTGCCCAGCACCAGCAGTGGTTCTACTTCAAAGTGGGTGGCATGAGGGCTGCCATCCCTTACCGCTTCAACATCATCAACTGTGAGAAGCCCAACAGTCAGTTCAATTATGGTATGAGCTCAGAGGGACTAGAGGCTCAATGAACAACAATAACGTGTTATCACTTCTTGACTATCTTATTATAAGGATCCTTGCTTGGGTTTTCAGAAAATTTGAAGTTAGACTGATATATTTTGGTGTTACAGTGGCAAGAGAATGGCCAACCCATATCATATTGCCATGGGGAGTGGTAACAGCTGGGCCTGTTACTCAATTAGAGAACCTTAATAGCATGAATAACATCCTACTACATTGTCATTCCCCGGCTCCACCTTGAACTATTGCAGATGCTGAATGCTATCCTTTTTTTCCCTTTTCTATGTCTTCTAAATCTCACAAGAGCAAATGTATTGACCTACTTGTTATAAGATAGGAGAATAGTAAAATACAATTGTACAACACTGTTTTACACTCTTGGAACACTCTGGGGAAATTTTAAATTCTCTTGAATACCTGATCTGTGATCCCTTTTGAAGGAGACGTGCAAAAGGTAAAGACCAACCAGCAGCCCATATTTACTTCGACTGTTTCCATTCCTGAGAAATTCTCATGTTATTGCTAGCTCATATAGTCATTTATTGGGTGGTTTTGAATAAGGAATAAATATTCTCACATATATAGGTCAGAGCATGAGTACTACCTCTGTTTCTTACTAAGTAAATTCTTGTTACCGTGAGAGGAGAAAATGTGAACCTCAATTCTTGTATTCACTTTGTACGGCTTTGTTGTCATAAAGTTGGTGATTTAAAATAAGACAATTGTATTCTTTTATAGTACTGGGGCTTCGAGGTCTAAATCAGTTTCACCTGGATAAAGTTAAGGTGTCAGCAGGGTTCTATTTCCTTGAGATTCCAGGGGGAAAATCCATTTATTTTTTTCCAGTTGCAAGAGCAACATTCTTTGACTCCTGATTCCTTCCTCTGTCCTTAAAGCCAGCAATAGAGCATCTTCACGTCTTTCTCTCTGCTTCAGTCACACTGCTTTCTCACTATAATAAGATCTCCCTTTGCCTCTACTTTTTAAGATATGACTACAGTTAAGGCCAACAGGAAACCTCCCATGTCAAAATCCTAAGATTAAGCACATCTGCAAAGACTCTTTGGCCATATACAGTTAACCTTTGCACTTGCCAGGGATTAAGACTTGGATATCTACAGGGACCGTTATTTAGCCAATGACAATGAGCTTTCTGTTTTTTTTTTTTTCTTTTGTTCATAGATTAAGTTCTGCTTTGATTTTACACAGGGATGCAACCGACCCTGTATTCTGTGAGGGAGGCTCTTCTTGGAAGGCCTACCTGGATACGGACAGGACATGACATCTGTTATTACAAGTAAGTTAGAGTCTTGTGAGCTTCCTTTTCTTGGCCTTGTTATTGCTACTCAATTTCTTGCTTTTCCTTATTAAAAATCAGTGATCTGTATTTATCCACCATACTTGACCCTCACTCCAGTGACAAATGTTGTCTCTTCAGAAGTATAATTGTTATATTAATAGTGGTTATTCATAGTACAAGATGCAGACATGATATCCTGCAATGTATTGATTATTGAAACTGTCCTATTAATCAGTTTTGAAACTGTCTCATTGCTATTTGT
>NDGN011421888.1:0-10054 GCA_002564285.1 Tympanoctomys barrerae
CAGTGGAATAAGCGCTTCCCTAGCAAGCGCAAGGGTCTGAGTTCAATCCCCGGTTCTGCCAAACAAACAAAAAAAACTAATTTAACTTAAAAAAATAAAATAAAATAAAATTATCAGTTGCTCATAACGTTGTCACTAAGACACAATACCTGACACCACAACAAGGAAGGTTTAGTTCATGTTTCAGCCTATAATTGACTGACTCCAGGGTAGGACATGGGGACAGAGGGCTCGAGGGAGGAGCCAGGAAGAGAGATGTACCTGCCAGGTCACACCTGCAGTGGTCTGCCCCTTCTGACCATGCTCCATCTCCTAAGTACAGGTCAGCTATAATGTCTCCATAATCCAACCACCTTCCTAGCATAGGCAGTTTCCAAACGCATGATTATTTTAGATCTAAACCATAACAGTAATACTTGGGGCTTGTAATTTAAAAAACTTAACGATCTACATAGTGCATGTCTTCTTTCTAGCATTATTTTCCATGCTTTATGCTCTTGGAGATAATCATACATAAGATAAATACATGCTTATCTTTTCCTTCCTTTTTATACAAATGGCAATGTAACATTTGAGTGTTTTGCACACGTTTCTTATAGTTCCTTAGAATATGATTGTGTGGATATGGGATGAATTAGTTATCCCAAATTGGATATTTAGGTTGTTTCTAGTCTCTTACAATTAGGAACAGTGGTGTATAGAACCCTTTTATTATGTGTTATTTTGCACATGTGTGAGTATATCTGTAGATAAATTCTTAGAGGTAGAATTGTATTTTTGCTTTGTTTTTGGTCTTTTTTGATTTTACTGTACTTTTTTGGTTGAATTGTTTTTTAGGGGAGGTTTATTTTTTTGTTTTTGGTGCTGAGGACTGAACCCAGGGCTTCCAGCTTGCTAGGCAAGTATTCTACCAGTGAGCCAACTCCCCAGCCTCCTAGAACTGTATTTTTAATTGTGTTAACCTTTATAGAACTTGAACTAATTTAAATTCTCATGAGCAATGTGAGTTTGTTTCTCCATACTTTCCCCAATACAAGATTTTATCCAACATTGCTAGTCTAGTAGGGGAAAAGTGATATTTCACTGGTAATATTTATTTTTCTTACTGAGGCTTTTACTGTGTTTTAAAACTTTTTTTGCTCCTGTTTGTATTTTTTATTCATTCTTGTTTTTTCCTCACTAGTACTGGGCATCAGTCTGGGTGCCGTAGTTTTCTGTTTTTGTTTTTTGAGACAGATTTTCACTAAATTGCCCAATCTGGCCTTAAACTTGTGATCCTCCTGCCTCAGCCTCCTAAGTAACTGGACTTATAGGAATGTACCATCGTGCCCAGCCTATTAAATTTTAACAATATATATATGAAGTCTTGAATGGTATCAAATTGTCATGAGAATTAAGTTGGTATTTTATAAATTTTGTTCTTCATGTGTCATTAAGAAGAAAACTTCCCTTTTAAGCCCTCAGTAGAGTGGGAGATAAAAGGTGGGGGCAGTGGAAAAGGAGGCTCTCTTTGTCTTGTTTCACTCTTACTAAGGTTTATATTGAGTACTTGTTAGGCCAAGTCCTTGTGTGTAGAAAATAGGAGATCAGAGAATAAACTCAGAGGTACTTGGAGGTTGTCAAAGGCCTATCCTAGTTGACTTATTTGGAAACTTACACTGAGCTCACAAGGTTAAGGGGAAAAAAGTATCAAGTTGGAAGAAGTCAACTTAATGTTAAAAGCGAGAACGTATGTTGGAGATGCAGCCTTTGAGAGGCACACAGTGGCCAGGGAGTTGGCATTTAGTCCCCCTGCTTTTTAGTAAGTTTCAGGGCATGAAGAATTTAAGAACAGGAAGGGCAGATTTGTTGGTCAAGGCAGAATCATTGTTGAATGTAAACCTGACATGACTGCCAGCTGAATGTGATGTTATTGTTGTAAAAGTTACATATAATGATAGAGGATGGCAGAGTCCTACTGATTCAAGGAAGGTTGTCAGGAATTGTGATTTTGGATATTAGGTATTTCAAGGAGTGAAGTAGTTGTAATAGTTCCTGTCGAAATATTCATCTGTTAAGTTTTATTAAGCACTAACAATTGAATGCAGGTTGCCAGTGAGTAAGGACGGCTTTATCTAGCCTCTCAGTGGTGAAAAGAAAGTTCTGTGTTTGAGGAGAAATCCTCTGACTGTAGTTCTTAAGTTGTCCTATAAGATTGTGGCTCCAAGACTTCCAAAGATCAAAGAGAATTAGAAAACTATTAAATATTTAGAGAAAGTTAGTAGGTCTGAAGAATGGAAAACTCAATTTTGTGACAATGTTATGATCCCCCCCACCTTCCTGGCTGGCTCAGAATGCCTTCAGGGCAGGTTTGAGTCCTAGGGATCGAACCACAGCAACCTGAGCAGACTACTTTGTTTTGAAGCAGCCACTTAACAAACTGAGCTAAGGGGCAAGCCCCCAATGTTATGAAAACTGTTATGAAAACTGAAAGTTTTCTAGTTTTTTTTTCTTTTTCTTTCAGAGGGTGGTTGAATGTGCTCTTATTCTGGGAGCGTAATATATTTTGAGATACACTGGAAAGCAGGGGAGTGCATAGCTCCTGCACGTAGGCAGTCTCGATGCCAGAATCTTGGCCTCTGAGCTTTGGTTTTCTCAGCTACGGCATAAGGATTAAAAAAAATAAATAAATATGAGGCCGGGGAGATGGTTCAGTAGAGCACGTGCTTGCCTGACAAGTACAAGGGCCTGAGTTCAATCCCCAGTTCTACTAAACAAACAAACAAATATCAAAGTGTGTGGAGCTAAAGCTGGTAGGTGAATCACATATATTAAAAAAAAAACATGTTCTAGGTATTGTGGCAAGTGGACAGCGAGTAAATAGTAACTGTTAAACTGTTAAGCCCACTTATCCTGGGCTGCTTCTGGAGCAGTGTGATGCCGCTGCATCTGGAAAGGCTGGTATCTCCAGGACATGCTCCGCTGATGCCCAAAAATCAGCTTGATAACTGCTTGCTGCCTGAGCCAACATGGGTCGTCCTCCCCCACTCCCACCCCGAACCCCCTGGCAGCTACCACTCAAATCTTCATGTCATAAGGGCCACACTGGTATTCTTAGTTGAGCTCTTTTCTTAGTGTCTGCTCCTTGGAAGTCTTTGGGACTGGGATGGGCCTGTGAAGGTATGCGTAGAGCATGGAGGTCTTCAGGATACATTGCAGAGGGCAGCTGCTGGCCCTAGACTCTGCCCCACTTTGCTAGCTGGAATTTTGGTCAGGTTAATTTGTCATGGTTCATCACCATCTCTAAAATGGGAATGGATCCCTTAGTGGGTGAGGCTGTCGAGAAGAGCTAAGATAATGCCTGTGACACGTTGAACATCATGCCTAGTTGAGAGCTGGGAAGTTAGCAATTCTTGGGCCTTTCCCTGAGGTGTCTCCTTGCTGCTGGGAATCCCCTGCTGTCCTCTGTACTCTCCACTCCATATAATGATGGCCACTGATCCTGAGGCGTTAAGGACCTAGGTGAAATATTTGCAGCTGACTCTTTGTTCCTTAAAGCTCTGTGATTGCCCCTTTTAAGAGCACTCCTCCAGTACACTTGCGGCTCCAAGTTAGACTGTAACATGGAAATTTCTGCCACCTTGTGGCTGAGAAAAATGAAGGGTTCATAGCACCTGAATTATCAAAGGTACAAATGTTGGTTTAATGCTTATCTTGAATTATTAAATGATTAAAGCAATGAAATTAATGAAAGCATTTAAAGATAATTAGAGAAGTGTGAATTTAGTGAATGAACTTGGAGCAAAAGACACGTAGGTCTCCAGCTTGTCTGTTTACCTCTGTCTTCCAGGGGGAAAGACAGAGCTGTCAGGCCAGGCAGGACTCTTGGGAGGATTGGTCACCAGTGTCAAAGAAATAGCCTCCCTGAATGTGTAGGTGTGTCGTTCTTGCACTTTGTCTTCCTTAGGCTTCCTATTTCTGATGATTGTTTTTGTTAGACAACACGAATGCTTGTGCTTTGAAATTCATCCTGCAGCTCCTTATATGTCAGTGTGAGGACGGTATAGGTATGTTTAGAAGTGTCTTAAGCCATTTGGCTAATGGATGGAAGAAATTTCCACTTAAACTTTGAAAAAAAATGTAAATAGGTTGACTATGAAATAAAGCAGTAAGACAGAGGAATTTCTTTCTTTCTTTCTTTTTTTGCAGAACCGGGGATTGAACTCAGGCCCTTGTGCTTGCCAGGCAAGCACTTACTTTACTGAGCCATCTCCCCTGCCCCAGGAATTTCTTGACATTGAAAGATGAATACCAGTGGCCGGGGAGATAGCACAGTAGAATAAGCGCTTGCTTGGCAAATGCAGGGTCCTGAGTTCAATCCCTGGTATCGCCAAAAAAAAAAAAAGAAAGATAAATACTATTAAACTTGCCATAATTTCCCATAGACATTGTCCCATAACTTTCAAAAGGTCATTCTGTAAAATATTGTGAGCCCCCCCAAATTATATTTTGAGACAGAGTCCACGCTGGCCTTGAACTTTCATGTAGTCCAGTCCTTTTATTTTTGGATTTTGTGGAGGTTTTTTTGTTTTGCTGCTGTTTTGCTTTTAGAACCAATTTAACCTGATATTGAGATTTAATGAAATTCCAGAACACTAAAAGTGTTCCTCACAAAACTAGAGAACACAATCTTAAAATTCATGTGGAACCAGAATAGCAAAAACAATCCTAGACAGCAAGAGCAAAGCAGGAGGCATCACAGTACCGTGTTTGCAGTTACTTTAGGAAGCTACAGTGATAAAAACAGCCTGGTACTGGCACAGAAACAGCCATGTGGGTCAGTGGAACAACAGAGGAAGCAAAAACAAGCCCAGGCACATTCAGCTATCATCTTTGGCAAAGGGCTCAAAAACATAAACCAGAGGAAAAATACCCTCTTTAACAAATGGTTCTGGGAAAACTGGCTGTCTGTATGCAGAAGATTGAATCTAGGCCCATGTTTCTCACCATGTACTAAATTAAAAATGAATCAGAGATATATTAAAACACTATGCTAGAAGATGTGTAAACTGTTGAAAACACAGGATTAGGCATGAACTTTCTGAACAGAACACCAGTTGCACAAGGAATGATATTGAAAAATCAGCGAGATCATATAAAATTAAAAGGTTGTAGGTTTTTTGTACCAGAGATTGAACTCAGGACCTTGCACTTGCCAGGCAGACACTTAAGCTGCTGAGTTATCTCCCTGGCCCCAAATTAAAAAGTTTTGTAGAGGAAATAACCAACACAGTGAAGAGGTAACATGTACAATGGGAACACTTTTTTTTTTGCCAGCTATTCCTTGGAGAGAGCACTCATATCTAGAATATATAAAGAACTCAAAAATAAATTCTTCCCCCTTCAGAGACCCAGTCAGAAAATGGGCAACTGAAATGAACACACACTTCTCAGAGGAAATACAAATGGTCAGTAATTATGTGGGAAAAAAACGTTCAGCATCTCTGAACATTTGAGAAATGCAAATTAAGACAGCACTGAGATTCCATCCTCAGAAAACATGGCGGTCATCAAGAAAACAACAAATGCTAGTGAGGGTGTGGGGGAAAAGGAAACCTTCTGCATGGGTAAGGGGAACATAAAGCATTATAGTTTCTATGGAAATCAGTATAGAGACTCCCCAAAAACTAGTAATTAATTTAAACCCACCTTTTCCCTGTGTTGGTATCTTCCTAGAAGAGGTACAGACAACATATTACAGTGATCCATGCCTGTGCATGTTTATAACATCACAAAACCAACAGACGAATAGATAAAGAAAATGTATTTATACACAATGGAGTACTAGTCTGTCATAAAGAAGGATAAACTTCAGATGTGTAGGGAAATAGATGTACCTTGAGACCATAATGTTCGGTGAACTAAATCAGACATGTAAGTTTAACTATTGCTTAGTTTGTTTAAATGAGAAAGCCAAAATATAAAGAGCAAGATGAAAAATAGATGAATCTAGGAAATAGGGAGTTAGATTTTTTGCAAAAGTGAAGGTTAATAACAGAGAGAGGGGAAGGGAATGAAAAAGATTAAGTTGTGTTAGCTACGCATACCAACTCTCCACGAGGAATATAATCATTATATACACAAACATGTACCAATTTAAAAAAAAAAAAACTGGGACAAAGTACCAGTTTATGAAGCTCTTTGTAAAAATTGGGCTGCATCCACAATTATGTCCTTAATGTATACCTGTAATGTATTACCTGGCTTTTGATCATTGTTTTTTTTTAAATGAATTTAGAACAGGGTCCACAGGGTGTATAGGGTCTCACTACGTAGATTGAACTCATAGTGATTCTCCTGTTTTTAGCCTCCCAACTGCTGGGATTACAGGCACACACCACCACGCCCATTCTCAATCCCTTTCTCAGTGCACCCTGCCTCAGGGACAGGGCTGATTGATCATTACTTCTGAGTGATATGTATTAACCTCTTGCTCTTTGTATGTCTTAGTGTGTTTTCTGCAGCTGTCATTGAATACCACAGACAGATTTGCAAAGCATAAAGGTTTACTTGGTCCACAGTTTTTGAAGCCTGGGCAGTTCAGACTCAGGTAGCTGCATCTGGTGTGATCTTCCTTGCTCTTGGGGATTCTGTAGAGCTCTGCAGTCATACAGGTCCTCATGCAGCAAGGCAGCCTGTCCTAGCTCAGGCCTGTCCTCCTCCTCCTCTAAGCCACAGTCTCATTGGATTTTGTATCACCCTTATGGCTTCATTGACTCTAATACCCTACCAGAGGACCCAAATATAACAGATTGAAGTTTTTACCCTCTTAATATGTCACAGTGAAGGTCAAATTTCAACATGAGTTTCTTTGGAGATTTCCAGACAACAGTGTTGTATTAGAGTTGAATTTATGGCTTTTCAGGAACAGGGAACTTTATCTTGTTAGGACCTGCTGAGACATAGCAGTGGCTTCTGACAACAAGAAAGTGGAGACAGGAGGATTAGGAGTGTTGCCCAGTGTTAGAGCATGTGCTGAGGGTGTGACTTGAAACTGGAATATATGCTGAGCACTCGCAAAGCCCTGAGATAAGGCCCCAGCACCAGAACCCATCAGCCCCAGCTTTTAGTTCTGCAGGTGAGCTGGCTAGGACCATGATGTGTTCTGGCTGGAACAGGGCGCTCCTCTCTAGGCACCCATACTCTTTTTCACTTTGGGTCAGTTTACGTAGAGTCCTGGAAGTTTGTCTTCTCTGATACTTTTTTTTTTCTCTGCCTCCATGCACTCCCAAATAGAACTGCCTGTCCTGGCAAAGCCTTTTTGTATTCTAAACTGCAGTTTGCACCAGCAAACTTTATACCAGTGCAGTGAAGTGCTGGCACCCAGGAAAATTTATTCAGCATCTTGTGCATGATTCTTAAGGTACAACAGTGGAGTTGGGTAATGATGGAGACAGGCTTCTGGGTAATACACATTGGATAAATGTCTTCAGGTTCTCTTAGGCTGAATATGTATGTTTTGAATAGTAACAGTGACAGTTGTTCATTTCATGTCTTGCACAGTATGCATGGTAAAAATATTGTTAACAGGAACTGGGGAGATGGCTCAGTAGAATAAGTGCTTCCCTGCCAAGCATAAGGGCCTGAGTTCAATCCCCAGTTCTTAAAAAAAAAAAAAAATACTGTTAATAAATTGGAAGAACTCAGAACACTAATGTAGCTGAGTATCAGACTTTAAATTCACACACTGCAAGTATTCAGTCCTTAAAAAGCCATTGCTCAGCAGTTAGCTTGCCCTTCACTTTTCAGCAGTATCCACGTGTGGAGCACTGTGTGAGGGACGGGATTCTGCTTCAGTGACAGCAGCCCAGCACACAGCAGGTCTGTCTGCTTTCTGCCCGGAGTGGCCTGAGTTGGGGACCTTGGAGCCCAGAGAGCACTGCGTGTTGCAGACCAATGCCGTCATCTTTTTTTTACAGCAGCACAGTGAAAGGGGTTAGCACTCCCGCCTGCCCCCGAGACTTATTTCTTGGCACTCAGGTGACTTAGAGCCAGACTACACAGAAGTGCCGGGTAATTATGTGTTTGCCATTATTATTCATGGAGAAGAGGATGAGTCTTACATCTGTGTCACTTACGAAGCTCTTAACCCTTTTTGCGACATTACTGATTTAATTCCATAGTCAAAATGTACTTCTGAAGCTAGCAGTTCCTTGGTTTTAAAATGGAAAAAGGTGCTGGTGAACACTGAATGGTACTGCCTTTTATGCCAAAGATGAGCTTTTCCTTCATTGGGTTCAGGCTTTTTCTTTTAAACTCCTTTCAGAAGTATGGATTGAACCCGAACCCAGTACCATACATATTAGGTAAACGCTCTTATCATTGAATTATATTCCCAGCTCTTTTTAATTCTTTTAATTTTATTTTGAAACAAGTTCTAACTTGTCTAGACTGCCCTGGAAGTTGCAGCTCTTCCATCTTGGCTTCTCAGTAGCTGGAATGCACCACTGTGTTCAGTGGGGTTCAGGTTTTGTTTTGCTTTGAGAAATGAAGAGCAGTATCTTGACCTTCACAAGGGCTTAAAATTGCTTTGAATCTTTAGATGCTTGAAAACTTCTGTAACTCTAGCTTTCTGTAATATGTACTATAAATAATAAAAGTTTTCAGTTGCTGTCTGTCTTTAGAAGGAACCACAGCATTTTGGGGCCTTAAGTCACAGTGCCTTAAAAGGTCAGGATAGCAGGAAAGCAAAGCATGGTGTGTTAGGATTCTGTTGTCAGGACGTTGATAACGTGGTTCTTAGGAAAAGAAGGCCCGCTGACATGGGAATATAGCAAGATGTTGTATTTGAAGAAAAGCCACAAAGCAGTGGACACCACGATCCCAGCTAGGCTTTTGAGGAAGTGGCTAGCATGTCCCCACATTCATACATACTGCAGACACGTTGCAGTCCTCAGCTGACTGCCAAGAGCTTGGCGTAGATGATTGTGACAGAGCCACTTCTGTGTCTCCGTGTGACTGGATCTCTGCCAGTGAGGACTGCATGTGTTGAGGAAAGAGGCAGAATCTGAGTCTGACAACTCAGGGGCCTTGGTTCCTGCTGGGCTGGGGCACTCCTAGTCCATATACCCCTAACCATCTTCTGACCTGCTTTCATGTCCGTGAGGAAGCGAAATAAATCTACAAATTAGGGAATGAGCATGCAAGCTAGAAATGGCCTCCAAGAGCACCTGAAGAGATAATTGTTATTTTTTCCATATTTTTAGCCTTTTTTAGACAGGGCTTCATAATACAGTTTGGGCTGACCTTGACTCACTTTGTAGCCCAGCTGGTCTCAAGCTCATAGCAATCCTCCTGCCTCTGTCTCCTGGGTGCTGGGATTACATTTGTGTGCTGCTATACCCAGCAGACATTTTTATGCCTGTTTTTCTTTTCCTAGGTGTACTTTTGAAATATATATATATATATATATATATATACACACACACACATACATATATCCACATACACACACACACATATATGCCTCCTTCTCCCTTTTATGTAACTGTGGTAGAATATAACAATTTGGCTAAATGTTAATAGACATAATGAAAACATGAAGACACCAGAGAGTACATGTATCCTCATACACCTGATAGAATGTTGGTAGAGAAGTCTAGGGCAGGGTGACTGACTGCAAAGAGCACCCTGGGGCCACTCCTGTATTCTTGTCATGTGTTCACCTTGCGGAGATTCACTGAAATGTGTGCCTAAGAATTGGGCGCATTTCCATATAAATGTATAAAGTGGAAAATGAGAGAAAGAAAGCAGAATTATTCCCAACGAGGTATCAAGTGTGATGGATAGAAAATACCTTCTCCTCTCCCTCACTTTCTCCTTCATTCCCTTTTGTTCTCTTTCTTGTTCATCAGTTCCTTTCTTCCCAAATCAGATCATAAACTCGTCGGGGACCACTGTTTTCTCAGGAGCTGGCCCATAATAAATTAGTGAAATTTAACTGAGTGTTAGGATAGTTACATTCTCTTAATGAATACAGGGATTTGTTCTAATGGTGTTTGTAAGTAGGATATCA
>NDGN011421899.1:0-10138 GCA_002564285.1 Tympanoctomys barrerae
TCTCTCTCTCTCTCTCTCTTTCTTTCTTTCTTTCTTTCTTTCTTTCTTTCTTTCTTTCTTCTTATTTCTTCTATTACCTGGGATCAAACTTTCAGCCTCCCCAGCACTAGGATTACAGGCATGCTCCATTACACCCAGACTCTGGCCGGCTCAGCCTGCCTTGGGGCAGGTCTGGCAGGGCATGTGGTACCAGGGATGGAACTGCAGTCCTTGCGCTTGCCTAAGCTTGCCTAAGCAAAACTGCTGAACCATCTCACTAGCTTCTTTCAGGAAACTTTTCTTGAATTGTTGCTTTAAATAATGGTTCTACATCTATATATCTATATATATTTCAGTTTATTTATTTACTTATTGGGTACAGGGTCTCATTATGCAGTTGAGAAGAGTCCTAGTGATCCTCCTGTCTCAGCCTCTTCAGCTGTGGGCTTACTGGTGTGCCACACCACACCCTATTCCAGAGCTAGCACTGCATGTATTACCTGGGATCAAACTTGGAACCAGACCTTGCTCTTACTGGGCAGGCACTGTGCTGCTGAGCTAGCTAGCTCCCCAATATATACTTATTTATTTATTTATTTATTTATTTATTTTAATGAAGAAGTAGGATCTTGCTAGTTTCCTAAATTGTCCATGCTCAGCAACAACTTGTGATCCTCCTGCCTCAGCCTGCAGAGTGACGGGATTACATACCTGTGCCACCACATCGGGTTGCATTTTCCTCAATTGTTTTCACATTTTGTTTGGGCTCACTTTCTTCTTCACTTGCCACTCTGTTCTTGTCTCTGTCCTCTCTTTCTTTTCCATGCTCACTGAATTTTTCATACTTCAAGTTTTCAAATTTATGACTGATAGCACGTGTATTTATCTTTTCTAGTGAGTTTTGTTGCTTTGGGTGGTTCTTCTGGTTGTCTGAACTAGTCATGTTCTAGGCCCTATCTTTAGGTGTTTTTTTTTTTTTTTTNCTTTCTCTTATTATTTAATTCCATGAAACACCCACCCCTTTCGCATGACCTACCTCAAACTCAGAACTGACCCGTTCCCAGGACGGCCTCCTCTGATCACTCATGTATGCCTTTTCCTTTCCTTTTCTCCCCATAATTGGTGCCTGATACATCAGGTAGCACACTGTGTCCACCCATTTAGCCTGTCCCTTCACATGTGTGAGTCCTTGCTAGTTGATGTCCTGTGTGTTTCCTTATGGAACTCCACAGGTATCCTCTCTGAGGCAGCCCTCACTTTGCTCACTGTACATGGACATCTCCATGGCAGTGCTGGTTGTGCAGAGTACTAATCTACCTACTTGGATATAACTTGAAGTCTGTAGTTTTCTCTGCCCAGCTATATTTGGGTGGACATAGCCCATCTGAATAGAGTTTTAGATAGTGTGCAGCAAGATTTGAAATTAGGGAGCTGTCATCTATTTAAAATTTTTCATGAGGGGTTCTTAAATTAATAAGGAGATTTATTTTAGTTAGTACTATGCTAATTATAGCAAATTATGCATTAGCAGGGATTAAGTTAATGAGGCACTAGTATAGTAATAA
Organism: Tympanoctomys barrerae; assembly: GCA_002564285.1. Taxonomy (NCBI): domain Eukaryota; kingdom Metazoa; phylum Chordata; class Mammalia; order Rodentia; family Octodontidae; genus Tympanoctomys; species Tympanoctomys barrerae. The sequence continues at coordinate 1,545 of NDGN011421899.1, forward strand.
TAATGATAATAGCATAATTTATAGTGACATTTTTATTATCATGGTGCCTTAAGATTTTTTTTTTCTTTTAATAGGTATTTGGCAGGCCAGGAGCTAATACTATTATCATGACTTGACTAAAATTCAAATAAGTCAGTAGAATTGATGATATACTCTTTGATTTGTCTTATATGATCCATTAGCTGTATCAAACTGCACATCACAGCTTGTCAGAGAAAATAAGAAGAAAAAGTAAGCTGTACCAGTCATAGGAATGTTCCCACTTTGTAACAATTTTTGATTTTGTAATTCAGTTGCTGTTGCATCTATCTTCAACATATTAGACTAAATAGATGATTTATCACATTTTTGACCTTTTTTGGTCTAGTTATATATTATTTTGTAAAATGCCTATATCTTAAAATATTGTCTAATGTAACTTGAAGTATTACTTGAAGGTTATCATGGCATTTAACTGATTAAGATCTAAAAAATTATTCTTTCAGAAAATTAAACATTCAAGTTTTCAGATATATAGGCAGAGTGCATATCATTAATTATAAGGAATTATCATCTCTTTGGATGACCGATAATTTTAACAAAAATGATTACCTCATTTTCCTTTGTCTTTATTTGGATGTGTACTGTTAGTTTTAAAACTTTTGTCTAAAAATTAAGGTAATAACTGCAAACTTTAAGGCATATAACACCTAGCAAAGGGAAATATATTTAAAATCTACATTGAAATTTTCTCTGTAATCTGTACAAAGTGTTAAGATAGCCATATTTCTCTTCATTGTTGCTTAAATTAGTTTGAGTCCACTGACACCTGAATCTAAAGAGCATTATATCAGGATTAATTTTCAAAAGCAAAGAATTGAAAGGATCCAATTAGAGTATTCACACTTATTATCTTCAATGTTCAAAAGTAGAATTCTCCAGAAACGTATAAAGCAATCATTCACTAAACTAAACTTATTCCTGAGAAAGTTATTCTTGAGATGACCAAAGCATTCTTTTCTCCACCAACAGTTAAATAACTACATGATTGGAAAAGTTGTTCATCTAACTCCAAACTTCCTCTGTATTTCTCTATTTAATGTAGTAGTTTTTAGCCACAAGGGCATATTATCATCATCTGTGAAGAGTTTAGCAATAAACTGATTTTGTACTACCCTTCCCATTGTGGACTGAATGTTTGCCTCCCTTTAAAATTCATCTGTTGAAATCCTAAGCCCTGGTGAGATGATATTAGGGGGTGTCATCTGGGGGTACTTAGGGTTAGTTGAAGTCCTAAATGTGAAGCCTTCATTATCGGGTTATACGAAGAAGAGGAAAATCAGGACTTCATAGCTTGAGAACTTCTGAAATAAGTGTCAGTCATTTAAGCCACCCAGTCTACTATTTTTTTTTTCATAGCAGCCTAAGATTAAAATGTTCTCAACTATGTTCTGAGCATTTATTTGATGGGAACTGTGCCAGCAATGTTTATCAAAGACAGAGAACATGTACCAAGGAACCCCTCAGTGTATGTGAGCATGTTACAGGTTATGCTGCGGCAGTAAACCAACCTCAGCATGTCAAGGGCTTAAAACAATAAGCAGGTCCAATAAACGGTAGGTCATTGCTGGCACTTTGGGGAAGGAGCAGCAGCTGTTTCATGACAGATAGCAGGAGTGTAAGTGAGAACAGGCAAAACCAGGCAAAGCTTCTAGAAGCCTCTGTTTTTCTCATCCAGAGTAAAAATGAAAGACCTTCCTTTGGCCTGCAAGATCCCACCAGCTTTGCTCAACTTCCCTTCTGGATTGTTCTTTGTATGCCTCCCCTGATCATGCTGCTGCGCATAGCCTAAGAAAAAAAATTACATCCACATGGGATTTTCCTGGCTAAGAGTTAGGATTCCTAAGAGTGGCAATTGTCTTATTCCACAGACATCATTTGAATTTCAAATCTAGCAATGTCTTGTTACCAAAAAAAGTAAAAATTAAGGAAAGACCTTTGCAAAATACAACTATGGCCTACATATTATCTTCTTTACCACAAGGAATAATGGGACAGCTGAAAATTGTTTTACCCCCATGACAAAGAGAGAAGAATCACTTTATGGTTTCTAATTATACCAGTGGTAGTAGACATGAATTCTCTCTAAAATATTCCAATTTTTTCAGAGACTTGGCTTGCATCTTTTAAACACATTTCCATTGTGTTTGAATAGTTAAGTGCACCTCATTTTGCATTTTATTTCCTATATTTGCATGACAATGGCAAAGTACAACAACCAGAATAGCATAGTCATGTTTAAAATATCAGTTAATTTTTAAAACACAGCCATCTGGTAATTAAAATAGGTAATAGCGCTAGACATGCTATTACCTATTTTGTCCCTGCTCAGCCCTTCTTCACCCTGCTTCTGTATCCCTTAGGCTTTGGATTTAGCCAGAAGGGAAACTGCTAGAAGACAGTAGGAGACAGCCTAGCTCTCTGCTCTTGGGATTGTCTCTTCCTGGGCTACAGTTTAGCTGCGTAGTTACTGTCAGTGGCTCTTTTTCATAGCTAGAATTCTTAGAGGATTGAGCAACTACCTATCCCCTTGTCATCAGGTCTTGAAGTGGTAACAGCTTTGTACTATCTGATTTCTCTGTGCATCACCTTGCCTGGCTTATTCCCCTAACTCTGTCTCTGGCTGTCTGAAAGGTACCTTCTGGAAATCTGCCTGTTGACACTGATGTTACTCTTGGTTTTCTCCCAGGTCACAGATTAGATTATTGTGGGTCCTTCAAAGTTTTAAAATAAGAATAAGAATGAGACTACATGGTAATTGTCCAAGGGGCAAGTCTATTTCCAGCCATAATGATGAGATAAGAAACCTCGAGCCTCTCTTCAGAGAAACTCCTCTCCCATGATTCTCTGAGGTGGGAGCCTGTCAGAGTCTCAGTAACACTGTCTGACTCTCTGCTCTTTTGCTTCCTTGGTCTTGAGGGAGCTGATGCCCCTGGAGAGAAAATGTGCAGCTTATGAGTCTGCTTGGGTGTTTTAAAACATATTGAAATACTCTATTTACTTAAAAATCCATTCCAAAAGCAAATAATATTTTGTTACAGTTATTTAAGAGGGTTAAGATACTTGTCTAGTGACACAAGTCACATAGGAATATATTGTTATTTCATAAGTATGAGGATACAAGGAGCAAAAGTCCTTCTGTTATCTCTCAGTCCTACTTCAGTTCCTAGAAATTGTTGGCTGCTCTCTGACAACTGGCTAAGCCTACCTCAGTTTCCGCCAAGACCCCCACATGTGTGTCCATACGCTTAGGCTTTGTACATGTCTTAGTTTTCTTCTAATATCAAGAGAATCATATTATATGTAAAATTATGTGCTCCACACTGGGCAGCTCAAGCAACAAAAGACTGGAAACGTGACCTTGTGAAAGGTCGGGGGTTCAATCCCCAGCACTGAAGAGGGAGGAGGAGGAAGAGAGAAAAATATAATTCTGCTCAACAAAGGTAGATTTGCTGTTCAAAAACTATTTACTGGCACTATTAAGAAAGTTGGAAAAAATAGAATTCATTGTATTAGTTCATTTTCTGGCTACAACAATAACAAATTCAAGGCTGGTTACTTTAAAGAAAAGAGCTTTATTTGCCTCAAAATTCTGGTAGCTGCTAGGTCCAAACCAAGTGACTGGTGAAAGGTTCCTCATTGTGCTGCTCTCGATTTTCTAGGAGGAACTTCAGTGAGTTGTATAAAATGGGTTTCCTCTAGAAGAGTTCTGTCCAGATCAAAGAACCCGTAAGAGTTCTTCCCTTGCAGTTTGAATAGATTTTTTCAAATAAGATAATTGCAGGAAGATAAGATAATTGCAAATAAGAATTACATGGAAGGAATATAAACATTGCTAGGTATATAATTTGAGATACTTTGAATGAAACCTATCAATCTTCTTCACAGTTGAGTACAGCTGTACTCACTCAAGGATGTTTCTTAAAACAGTAGTGACAATTAATATTCCAATCTTCTGATTTTATTTTATATCTTTTGACTTATATACTTTCCCTTCCTTCACATTTGATAGCTTACTTTTATTTTGTATTCATATTTTCAGCCTCAGTCCCTCTTAAGTTTTTTTCTCAGAGGAAAACTATGAAGCTTTGAATATCACTTAATTATGTTTTCTTTTCCTCCAGAAAGAGCTAAATTGCTTTGTGAGATTGAATTTTATACTTTGTAAAGAAGAAAGATAAAAATTGAGCAGTTGACTCAAGTGTGCCTGTAAACCTGTGTACAAAGCTGAGTACAAAGAAGATTATAATTAGTAAAATATTTAGTGTCGTTTTGAAAATTCCTAATATTGGATGTTTAATAAAAAGAATTAAGCTAAATTTTTTTCAAATATTGAGCTCACTTATGTGATCTTATGCAACAATTTGAACATAAACCTATTAATTAGAAATGAGGCACAGGAAAAAAAAATACATGCAAATGAGAGCTCCTTAGTAAAGCAGTACTTATGCAACAGTTTATGCAACTGTAATAAACTGTAAATTCTTTGTATTTATCAGGCCTTTATTCAGATAAGAAAGAAGGAAAGAAAGAAAGAAAGAAAGAAAGAAAGAGAGAGAAAGAAAGAAGAGGTTTGATTATACAGAGATCATGATAAATCAATTGTAGACTCATATGTGAACCCCATCAGAAAGCGGCCAGGGAAAAGTAAGTTGCATCTGGCATAAGGCTTTAAATAGTAAGTTAGAGCACTTCAATCATGTGGCTGCATGCAGGCAGGCTTGACATGAAGATCTGACGCTTCCTTTATTCTGTGTGAGGCCCGCCCACTGGTCCTCGTTCCCACTACACCTCTTCGTCACGCTGCACTCCTGTTTCAGCCACAGTTTTGGTACACCGGCAGCTATCCCTGGACAAAAAGAGTGAGAAATGAACATCATTGAGCATCTCTGAAAAAGAGGAAAGACCCAATGATGAAACAGCAGAAGATGCCAAGGGCCCTAATTAAGTTATGAGCTCCTTGCAACAGGTGATCCACAGTCTCAAGGCCCATACTGTATCTCCTGTGGTGACGGCTTGTCTTTCAAAATCATGAAATTGAAAACTGTATCATCACATGGAGACCAGACACCATGTGCCCAAGACAAGCCTAAGTAGTTTTTCAAAAAGAAAAACCATGGAAACAAAAGAAAGCCTGTTAGTTACTTTTTCAATTGCTGAGACATACCCAACACCTACAGGTTAGACAAGGAAAAGCTTATTTTGGCTCATCATTTGCACAAATTAAATTGCATAATTGGTTGGCTCCAAGGCAGGTTGGCACAGCAGAGGGACACTGTAGAGAAGCAGCAGAGTATGGCAGGGCAGGAAAGAGACAGCAAAGCAGCAATTAGCAGAAGCAACAACTTCTTTTTGTTCCTTTCTACAGCTCTGTGTTCCATCCCAGCTGCCTGCCATTTGGTGGTGATAGCCACACTCAGGGTGACACACCCATGGTCCCAGCATCACATCCTTATCTGCAGTACTCAAACTCCAATCCAATCATCTCTAAAGCTTCCCACCTTTGACTGCATGAGGCTTTGGAGGGACATCCAGCTGCAAGCCACAACAGAAAGCCATCATGTCATCAAATGTGTCTGCACTGAAAGCATCCCTCTTAGTGGTTTACTGTACTCCTAAAGCTAAGAAGCCCTTTACTGTTGGTGAAAAGTTGATCCTGCCTGCTGCTAAGGACATTTATCATCAACTGTTAGGAGAACTTGCAGTTTGTAAAGTGGCACGTGTTTTTCTTTTGGCTATCACCATGGCTGGATAAGTTGATGAAACAGCAGAAAATATCGGGGCACAAAATTGTTAGACAGGATTAATGAGCCACTGTGGTACACATTACAGGGCTATGAGTCTATGTTGACAAAAGCAACACTTATTTTTGTACAGTGCATTTTTCAGGAGAACAGTCTTCTGAAATATTACGAGGGCATGTTATGTGCACTTTTGTAGCTTGCCAATACTACAGCTGCAGAACTGCTCGAGCCTTTGAATGATTACACATGAAGAAACTGAATTTGTGTTTGTGTCAGTGCACACATAGTTAGAGGTCGGCTATCACTGGATCGTTTTCTGGTTTCATTGCTTGGGTCAGAGAGGTTGCTTCTGCGTGTGTCTATGCACTGTGTCATCCACAGAAAATACTAACTAACCAACAAACATCACCTGATCAGTAACATTTTCACTACGTGGTTAAAATTATCAACAGCATTAAAGCGCATGTTGATATTTACATATTTGCATAAGCTTGAGAAGATGGCAGCAGAACACACACATCTTTTCCGGTACACAAAAAATCTGATAGCTTTCTCTTTTTCTTTCTTTCTTTCTAACACAGATTACTGAGTTTTCAAGCTACGAGAGCTGCTCCTGAGATTTTTAGAAAAACAGACATCACTCACAGCACATTCAAGTGACACAGAATGGGTCACAGAACTTGCCTACTGCAGTGGCATATTCAATCCACTGAATGAACTTGGAATGATTGAGTGACTGTGTCAACTTAGTAGGAAAAGCTTAACTAAATCAGCTCGGCAAGTCCACCCCCCGAGATATGGAAGACCCACCCCAGGGCGGCTCATACCTGATGGTATAAAGGGAAAATGAAGAAAGACAGCGCTGCTCCTGTTTCTTTTAAAGAGCTCCAGTTCTCACCTTCACCTTCACCTTGGATGTCATCTCTGACTTCCACAGCTCACTTTTCAGCTTCCAGAACAGATCCTTCAGCCTTCTGGGGTGGACTCTGAAGTCATCTGTCACAGACCCATCTGCCTCCTGACACGGACCAGCGCAGGACACGGTGGTGAGTCAGATCTTTGACTGAATCCTGCAGTCTCCAGTGTGTAGGCACCTTCTGCAGTCTTCCTCATCTGACTGTGGGCGGCCATTGTAAGCTCAGCTTGCAAATTCATATCTACTTATATGTCTTGTGTTATATCTGCTTCTCTAGTGAATGCTTGGTGATATAATTTGTCAGTTGAGAGGAGAAGAGAATCAAATCTGCTCAATTCAGTAGAAAAAATAGATACCTTCAAAGCCAGACTGGAACTACGGGGGTGGCAAGTGAACACTGAAGTTTTTGACATTTCAAATATTGGGAGACTGAGGTAAATCGACTGATAATTGATTCTTGGTCCCCAATCTCAGTTTTCAAAAGCGTTTTCACATTATGACCCCAAAGTATGAAGGAACAGATCTTTGGCCTAGTTCTAAGTATATCAAGTGAATCATCTTTGTCTTACATGATTATCAGCTGATTAAGATAGCCAAGGAAGGTGGCCTTAAAACTATGTTTGAGAGATCTTTGATTCTCCATAAATTCTGAATTAATAATTCAGAGACTGCCTCAAGGACACTGAAAAGCCTGCTTCCATGTTCAACACCTGTCTCTCTAAAGCAGGGTTTGTTTTTTTTTTTGCCATGATTGGAGCCAAAATGAGATTATGATATAGACAAGATGTAAGAAACACTCAGTTGTCACTGCCTCCCACCACCCTCATACAGGACCATCTAGTTTCAATAAAGTAAGCTTAGGGCTCCACCTGATTCTGCATTCCTGTGAGTTCAGGTAATTATTTAGTTATATATTACAGTGTAATAATATGGAAATAAACTACAGAATAAATATAATGTGCTGCCCTCATTCTGCAACTATTATCCACCTTGTTCCCATAGCCAGGAAATAATTGACTTTCATAAAATCAAGCCCTAGTGTCCCCCAAAAGACTGAGAACTGCTGAGTATGATGTGCTTAATTATTTTTATATGTGCTTGTCTTAGGAAATGAGAAGCTATACAGTCCTGACAAAATATGATCTAAAAATCCTCATGCTATACTTTTTTTTAACATTATTTGGGGATTTTTCCCCCCTCAGGGAATACAATTATAAAATGTAGACTTTCATCTGAAATCTTTTCACTTTATTTTGTTGTTAACACAAACATTTCATTGCTAAAAACAAGTGACGTCTGGTTTGTGGGGTTTTTTTAGTGGTATTACTGTTCTTCTTCTGTCACATACCTATACAGCTGAAGTTGCTGGAGCCTCTTCTTGCCACTTGTACTCAGTTTAGCATTTTGTCTTGCACTATTCCCTTGTATCCTTCTTCTCTGGAGTGGTCTTTGGCCTGAACTTTTGTAAAATAGCTTCAATGAGCAAATTATATTTTTCATGAATGTGTCCATACCTGAAGACACTGTACGTGGATGAATACTCTGGATCCAGACAGAACAAAATTCAAATCCTGACTTTTCACATATTATGTGCACACAATAAGGTATTTGCTTATCCTTTTCGGCTACTATTTTCACTACAAAATTGAAATTAGGGTCCTTCTATGTATTGATTTGGAGACTGATTTTTTTTTCCATAATTTTATTGAGAAACAGATAGCAATGAGACAGTTTCAAATTAAATTGGTAGGACAGTTTCAATAATTGACACATTGCGTATTCTCTTCCCAGTGGTCATTTGCTGTACAAGATGTAGACACAATATCCTATTCACAAACACTATTAGAAAAAATCCCTCTATTCATTAAGAGAATGTAACTATATATCTATCCTAA
>NDGN011421903.1:0-10469 GCA_002564285.1 Tympanoctomys barrerae
AAAGGATCTACAAACTGCAGTACAGAGTTTCAGAATAAATTCTGACGGGATTTCACTGACATCGTCTAATACAAAAATTGAATTTCTTGTTATATATGTCTTGCTTTATCTTAGTCTTAACCATCTGGCAGAAAAGTATAAATATGAAGTATGAAAAGTAAATTCGTATTAATATGCTTAGCTGTAAAAGGCTCAAGTCAACAACCTCTGACGTTGCCAGTCCTATGGATAACCCACTACTATTATGGACTACTGACTATATTGGAATATTTTGCTTAATACATGCACCTACAATATTTGGATGGGAATGGAATCTGCATATATGATAAAACTAAACAAATATGGGGACACAAATGAAGGACCTATTTGTATCTGTATATTCAAAATAGTTAGGATAGATACACAGCTACTTTCTCCCAATTTATTGAATAGCAAGATTTGTACTAATAGTGTTTATGGACAGGATATCATATCTGCATCTTGTACTATCAATAGCCACTAAGATGATAACGATATGCAATGTATTAAGTATTGAAACTATCCTAATAATCAGTTTTGAAACTGTCTCATTGCTATTTGTTTCTCAATAAAATTATTAAAAAGATGTAATTAAACAAGAAATTAAACTACATCTACAATATAACAAATATTCAACCTCATCATTTAAAGGAAAGAACTCAAATTCAAACATCAAGGCATTAAAAATGTGAAATTCCTACAGATCCTGTAGAAATTCAGAAGACAAGGGGCCGGGGAGATAGCTCAGTGGAATAAGCTCTTCCCTGGCAAGCACAAGGGCCTGAGTTCAATACCAGGTTCCGCAAAAAAAAAAAAAAGAAAAGAAAAAAAAAAGAAAGAAATTCAGAAGACAACCAATTCCTACTACAAAATTCTATATTCTCAAAGGACAGAAAAGGAAGAAGAAATAGACAGATTCCTAGATACATACAATTACCAAAACTGAATCAGCAAGGTATAAAAATTCTGAATAAACCAATATCACCCAATAAAATTGAAAATGTAATATAAAAGACCTTACCACCAAAGTAGAGCCCATATTGTGATGTATTTACAGCTGGATTATACAAGAAATTTGGAGAAGATTTAATGCCATTACTCCTCAAAAGTTACAGTGCAATTTAAAAAGAAGAAATACTCCCTAACTCATTTGTGTTTTGTTTTGTTTTTTTATCATCTTGGACTGCTTTGCTGAAACAGGTGAAAATCATTGTTTTATAAATTAATTTTATTGAGAAAGAAGTAGCAATGAGACAGTTTCAGAACAGATTAGCAGGACCACTACAATAATTAATACACTGCATATTGTTGTCTTCATAGTACTTATTCATAGTATGAGGTGCAGACATGATATCTTGTCTAAAGACTATTATTTCAAGGTTCTTCTTATTGACCTAAGAGAAAGTAGCTATGTATTTATGCTGTTTTGTATATACCTATACATATTTTTTTCACTACAGAACGGTTCTTCATTTATATTCCCCTTTTTTGTTTACTTTTGTCAGAGATGGGAATTCTATTGCCATTCTTATATTTTAAGTGCATAAATTCTGCAAAGTAATCCAATACAGTCCAGTAGATTATAATAGTAATTGGTTTTCCACATGACTGGCATTGTCAGAAGTTGTTCACTTGAGCCTTTCACAGGTCAGTATATTAATATGGCTTTACTTTTTATACTTCGTATTTATACTTTTCTGCTGGATGGTTAAGACCAAAATGGAACAAGACCTATATAACAAAAATGTAACTTTTGTATCTGATAAGGTCAGTCAAATTCTCTTAGGATTTATCCTGAAACCCTGTACTGCAGTTTGTAGATCTTTTATCAGTGTCAGCCATGTAGATGAGTCACGGTCATTGCTTGACCAATTTGCTCTCTGTGAAATCCTGAGAGAAAGTTTTCTCTTCATGTGACCCTCCTTAGGGACATTCTACATCATCAATCACTGCCCTCTGTGGACTTGTAGCCCTTCTTTTTCTCTAATTTTTGCTCTGCAAAAAAAAAAAAATTGTGAGCCATCCAGAAGAGATGCTTAATGATATTACTTCCCTAAAACATAGACACCTATTTCATTTCTGGAAGCAAGAATTACACTGATACCAAAACCAGAGAAAGACCTTACCAGAAAGAATTTTAGTCCCACTTACCTCATGAATATAGATACAAAAATCCTCTATAAAATTCTAGAAAATAGAATGTAAGAAATCATCAGGAAGATTGTACAATAACCAGGTGGGATTCATCCTTGGCAGGCAGGAATGCTTCAACATATGTAAATCTATAAATATAATGAAGCATATCAACAGAGCCAAAAAAATCCATATGATCATCTCCATAGATGCAAAAAAATCTTTTGACAAAGTGTAACACTCATTCATGATAAACATGCTGCAGGAAATTGGAATAGATGATTTATATCTCAATCAGATAAAAACCATCTAAGTTCTGAAAATATTAAGCAGAGCCATTAGCCAAGCAAGAGAAATTAAAGGAATAATAATTGGAAAGGAATAAATTAGATAATCATTGCCAGATGACACGATACTCTACATAGAAGACACAAAAACCTCCACCAGGCAAATGTTAGAATCAAGAATAAAATTCAATATTGTAGCAGGATTCAAAATCAATGCTCCCTAATCAATAGAATTCCTCTATACAAACAACAAATTGCTAAGAGAGAAATTAGACAATCAATACCCTTCATAATAGCATGCCAATTATGAAATACTTAGGAGTTAATCTATCAAAGGCATTAAAATATTTATATAATGAAAATTATAGTACTCTGAAAAAGGAGACTGAAGAGGATTTGAAAAAAATAGAAAGATATTACTTGCTCATGGGTAACAAGAACCAACTTTGTGAAAATGGTTATACTCACAAAACTGACATACAGATTTATGTAAACTCATTCAAGATGTCATCTGCATACCTCACAGATCTTGAGAACACGTTCCTAAAATTTACTGGAACCAGAAAAGATTTAGAATAACAAAGACAATCATGGCCAATAAAGGTAAAGCAGGAGGCATTACAATCCTTGACTTGAAATTATACTATGAAGCTACTGCACCAAGATCAGCACAGTACTAGTAAAAACAATACCTGCAAATTAGTGGACCAGATTAGAAGGTGCAGACAGTATATAAAATTACAAACAGTCTAAGCCATCTTATCTTTGACACAGGGGACAAACATGTTAATTGGAAGAAAGATAACCTCTTTAATAAATGGTATTGAAAAACTGACTTTCACATGCCTACAATTTAATTTAGATGCTGGTTGATGACCTTGCATTAAACTCAAGTCAAAATGGATTAAAGCTCTAAACATTAAAACAGAAAAATAAAATCTACTAGAAGAGAAAGTAGGCAGAAATCCTGAAGACACAGATAGATAGAATTCATGAACAAAAAACCAAACTGCCCAGAAAGTACTTCAAAGAATCAACAACTGGGATCTCATCTTACTGAAATGTTTCTATACATCAAAAGAAATCACCAACGGAGTGAAAAGACAACCACAAATTGGGAAAATACCTTAAACAACAGTTGCTCAGACAAAGAACTTCTACCTAGAATACATAAAAAACAACAAAAAGTGAGCTCCCCCAAAATACAAAGACCCAATCAAAAATGGTCATCTGAGATGAAAACACACTTCTCAGAGGAAGAAATACAAATGGCAAATAAGTACATGAAAAAATGTTCCACAACACTGGTCTTTTCAGAAATGCAAATTGAAACAACATAGCAATTGTATCTCACTCCAGAAAGAACGGCTAACATAAAGAAATCAACTAGGATAGCCTTCTCCCTGTTGGTGGGTGTGTAGACTGGTGCAGCCTTTATGTAAATCAGTGTGGATATTCCACAAAAAACTAAGATTAGAAGGCCCATTCAATCCAGCTATTCCCCTTCTGTGTATTTTTGTAGAAAAACTGAAAACATCATACCACAATGATATATGCGAACCCATGATTATAGCAGCACAATTTCTCATAGCTAAATGTTTCAAATGACCCAAATTCCCATCTCCTCAACACTGGATAAAAATGATGTATTTTTATGCAATGGAGTATTGCTCAGCTATGAAGATAATTTTGAGGCCTCTATAGCTAAACAGATGCAACTAAAGCTATACTTATAAGAGAAATAAATCAGATCTACATTAAACATCATGATAGAGCCAGTAAGATGGCTCAGTAGAATAAGCACTTACCTGGAAAGTGCAAGAGCCTGAGTTTGATCCCTGATTCCACTAAAAAATAAACAAACAAACAAACAAACAAACATCATGATATTTCTCTAGTTAAGAACCTAAAAGAGTAAATGAAATCTGAATGGTATAATAGATATAGGAAAAGGAAAGGAACTGAACATAAGGAATAAGCAGTGGTGATGAGGGAAATGAGGAAAGATGGGAAGAAACATATATGTGTATATTCAGCATAGACAAGATGATTGTACTGTTAATATCTGTGTTGTTTGAAGGTAACAGTGCTTAAAATTTTTTATTTGGACTAATTTATATGCTTATATCTGCAATCTGAGCAACTACACTGAAGAAGGAGTGTAAAATGTAACAATCACGGTTGAATGAATATCATTTCATTTTTAAAAACTGTGTATCATTTCTAATTTCTTATCTATTACTTTTATACTCTCTTTCGAATAAATAACTAGCTGTGTAAAGGTTAAAAAAGGAACAACATTTTAAAAAATACTTATATTCATAGAGAATTAAGAAGAAAAATAAATAAAACATAGATCTTTGCAACCTTTATGAAGAGAGAGGGCAAAAATAGAACAGACTCAAAATGAGAAAGGAGATATAGTATAGACCGTCAAAGATGAATACAGACATTCCATTGGCAGACACTTGAAACACTGGAGAGAGCACAAGTTTGCCTGCCAACATCCTGTCAGGGTATCAAGCTAATGTTAGAGTAAGTGGAAAATTTCATTAGGTAAATTGTGGAAGTTAGAAAGGTGATTAAGGTTAGCATGAAAATAGACCTGTGTGCAAATGGCTTTACAGATGGTTTTAACTCACCTTTAAAGAACAAATGATTCAAACATTATTCAAATCACAGGAGAACAGACCTGGAGCAGAAAAACCAATATGATATTATAGATCAATCTCCATTATTACTAAAGTTATAAAAATATGAATCATCACTTAGCAAAGAATAATATGCTAAAAGCTAGAAATTTTTATTTAAGGAACATAGGTACTATAATAACAGAAAATCTATGCTAATAGTCAAATTAGCAAACTAAAGAAAATCAAGTAATTCTGAAAATCATATAGCCATTGCTAATAAAATTTTATTGAATGTGAAAGACATTAATATAATAAAAAAATACCAAAAATTTAACACAAGCTCTTCTTTGATATTTGCAAAGAAGGGATAACTTTCCTCTTCCCAGATGTCATCACTCTAGAAAAACAAACAAAAATATCTAGAAAAATATAGAATAATTAAGAGAAGTTTTCAATGTGAAAAATAAATTATAAATATCCACAATTAATAGCTTTTCTATTTTACAGAAATAAACTCATAGAAATGAAAATGGAACATTATATGATGGAGAAAAGAATCTGTCTGTAATGTCAAGAAAAGTATTTCATGGAAAAATAGCATATCTGCAGAGAAAAATTTATGCTGACTATTTGAAGGCCTATCTGAATTTAAAAGAACAAAATATATATTGTAAAAGTAAAATATATTGGAAAATATATATATAAAATATATATAAAATATATATAAAATATATAAAATATATTTTCCAATATATATAAAATATATATTGGAAAAGTAAAATATCATGTAAATAAAATATTCTCATGATATATGTAAATTCTGTGCAGTTACAATAAGCAACTCAATAAACTCATTTGAAAACTCATAAAGTTCACAGTAGTTAACAGAGTTTTTAGAAAAGTTAAATTACCAAGATTAAATTACTGAAATGTGGGTTGGGGACTTGACTCAGTGGTAGAATGCTTGCCTAGCAAACTGGAAGGCCTGTATTAGTCCTTTTACCAAAACCAAAAAATAAACCTCCCTTAAAAAACAGTTCAATCAAAAAAAAATGTAATAAAATAAAAAAGAGCAAAAGCAAACAAAGCAACTAAAAAACTAAAATAAGTCTTGTTTACTGGGTGTCAGAAAACATCATATGTATAACAGAGCAATGAGATAATAGTATACAAGAACAGATAAATACATTAAAAATAATTTTTAAAAAGTACCATATCACTTAATGTATACAAAATAAAACAAATCTGAAACATAATATAAATAAATCTTCTACAGAAAATCTAATGCCCTGTAAGTATGGTCCAGAAATACTAGAGACTTTGTATGCAAAGCTACAAAAGGTAAAAATGATCTGTATCTTTACAATGAATACACAATCAATTATTATAAAATTGTGTAAAACAAAAATGATAACATAAGCAGCACGTGGCAACCCCAACCCTCTTTTGAGGCTTGAAGATTACAAGTTCATGTCCAACCTGGGCAACTGAATGAGTTAGTGAGACCCTATCTCAAAAATAAATAAATAATAGAAAAGGGTGGAGATGTAGCTTTGTGCAACAGTCCAGGCTTTATTTTCCAGTATGGCAAGAAAAAAATGGGCAGAATTTTATTTTGCCTTAGACACAAGAAGGCTAAATTTAATAAGAACAATAAGAAGGATCTGAGTGAACAAAGACTGTGGGTCAGTTGGCATCTGAACTGACACTAAAAATTCACCAAGGAGCAATAAACAAATTTAGAAACATTAGAAGTTACAAAATGATCAATATCCAGTGATAGCCAGATGTTGTGATGCATACCTGTAATCCTAGCACTGGAAAGGCTGATGCAAGAGGATTGTTGCAAGCCTGAGACCAATATTGGCTACAAAGCAAGCTCAAGGTCAGTCTGAACCACACAGTGAGAAACTCTGTCTCAAAAAGATGAAAACCAAAACAAAATAAAAATCAAATAACCAGTGATATTGTCAGGAAAAAGTTAATCATATGCAATGGGGCAAGAGATCTAAAGTTATAGATTTCCTATTAAAACTTAAATTATTTAGACTTCTACTCAGAAATATTTTTCTGTTGAGTTTATTTTATACAAAGATCAGCATGAAATATATAAAAATATATTTATGTCAGCTTTTTGTATAGTTGTCAAAAATTTGACTACCAGTGAAAGAAGAGTGAATCAACTGATGTAAAGCCTCAATATAGTTGTCTTTACTCTTCTCTCCCAGGAATAAAAGGTGATAAAGGATAGAAGAATAATAAAATCTTACATAATAAAGCTTTTCTTGTGCTTGCTTCAACAACACATGCATTAAAATTATCTAATGATTCTAAAACAATTGTACATATGAATATACATGTATCTGATTAAATATTTACCTTAATAAATAGGGTTCATGAAGAAGAGACAGAAACTATGGTATAGATGTAAAGAAAGGAGTCAATTTCAAACACAGAAAAAGAAAATAAGAACAAGCTATTTGTTACAGTATTTAGATACCATAGGAGGACCTCTAGGAGGACCATTCCTACCAGTACAATCCAGAAGATCTTCTTACTTACATCAATCTCTGTGTATTTTGATGTAACTGTATAATACAGAGTAAAAACAGTCAAATGTCTCCCATGATTATTTCAACTGACTTTTTTCTTTTTATAATACAAAGAATATATAATTCAATTCTTTTAGAGAGTGGCTAGTATTTATATTTTAAGCAAAACAAAACAAAATCAGTGTGACACTCCAGTGGAGCCTTTTGATGGGGTGATAATAGAAATTTAAAGCTAGGAGAAGAAGTGTGAGAACACAGACAAAGGTTTTCATTAAGACAGAAGAAAGAAATTAAAGAAGCCAGCTAGAGAAGAAAAGCTAAAGGAAGTGCAGTACCAGTGGAGAAAATCAGGCCTCCCCCTTAACAGTGGAAAGGGGTTGATCTTTCTCAGAATTTCTTGAGTTAAGCTAGGATCTGATTGATTATTGATCAGTTTTGGACAAGATCATATCATTTGAGGATTCCCACATGATTGTTCCTCCTTAAGGACGTATTTTATCAGGGATTGATCTGTCTTCAGATGTTCTCCTGGAATCCAAGCGGACTACAGGTTTAGGACAATACCTGGGAACATTTTGGCACCACCAAGGAGTCTGACTATTGAATATACTTGAAAATTTCTTCATTATTCTCAGTGTTGAAAGGAGATGAGACAGGATAAGTAATTTTAAGGTCAGTCAACCAGTTTTTAGAAAAACTCAGTGAGTAATATATTTAAGTGAAGGGCTGAGCTGGAAGCTGACCCAAAGTTTAAGGTGGTAAACTCTTAAGGCATAATACGAAGACAAAAGTACCATGCTTTAGCCTGCCTTTAGGTACACATAGGGCATTTCCAGGTCCAAGGGAAGAGCCAGTGCTTTTCAGCAATAGTAGTTTTAAGTCCCTCTTTTAAGCACAACTTTTACTGGGGAAAGGGAGAGAAATAGCAGCTACTAAAGTTACATATCCAAATTTATCCCATTCCTCTTTCAGCTATCCATGAACTTTCATTCCCACACTGACTTTTCCCTTCCTTACATTTTAAATTATATCACTGTCCATTCACTCTTTGAGGCTTACCCACCTGAAAACCAGATGGTCGTTAACACTACTGTGTATTCTACATCCAGGATGACAAGGCTCTTCCCATAGCCCATCTGTAGAAACCTGTGGAGGAACCATTAACAAATACGAAAAGTTATAGTCGTTGATGTCTAACTTAGTTTTGCAGTTTTGGAGCTACAGATCTATATAATGAAGAGAAAATACTGAGTGCTATTTCTATTTAGAGAAAATATGCAATTTTAAGTTAACTGCTATAATTTGGAGCCATAATACTATCAAGATACATGACTACAGCACTATGGGTAAACAAATAATCCATCATTAAACCTAAAGTGAATAGTAGCAGGCAATCAAGTAATGTGAAGATTTTATTTTCTTGGATCCTTTTACTATTGTTTTACATCACACTTGTGATTACATTTTATTGTTAAAAACATTTTTGTGAGATGTTATTTTAAATGAATTGATTGTAATATGATTATTTAAGTTATCTTGCAATTAGATTTATTTTAAGATTTTGCACAGGGGATGCTATTTCAGAAAATTTGAATGGAGAAAATTATGGCAAAACATTTAGCAACAGTTTATTTTTATAAACAAAAAGCATATAACTGCTCTCTAATTACTAGACTTTGAGACATTTACAGCTAAATTAAAATCATCATTAGCTGTTAAGTGTGTTTGCTTTGATTATTTCCTCTTTTATGGGGTTTTAGGCAGAAGTAATTTTGTGGTATTGTTATTAATGAATTTAATGTTAAGTGAAAAACCTTTAGTTATTTGACAGACATCAACTCCAAGATTATTAAATGTTGTAAAAAATCACAGGGCTCTTTCCTAGTATTACCAGTTATTGGAAGTAATTAATTATATTCAAAAGAAGAGCTATCTTCAAAGCTAGTATAATAGAAAAAAGAAAACACCAATCATTATCCCATAATCACTATAACTTAATAATATTGTTACAGTAGAAAAGCACAGACTGAATACAGTCCTCTTCAAAACCAGCTTTTACCATCTTGGAAATTTAGGCCAGTAACTTAGCCAACATAGTCTCACTGTTTTTTTTATCTATAAAATGAGGATACTAAGATCATTCACAAAAGAAAGATTTAAGGTTTAAGTAAAATAGTGAATTTTAAATAGCACAGTGTCTGATGGATCCTTGCCGTGAATTCATTTCCCTTTTCCTTTCACATGATTTAGAATGACCAAAGATATTAGAAAACTAATGCTCAATATCTATACAAAGATAAACTAAGTTATTTAGCATTTTCATGTTATTTTTTTCAATAGAATTTTACAAATAATATGGTGTAGGGAAGTGTCTTATTTTTAATAGCAACAGAAAAAAGTGTATTTTCAATAATTTATATCTATGAGATCATAGGTCATTTTAAAATCAATTTATAATTTTTGAGGGGACTTGAAAATATACAAACTTCTATAATGTCTATTTAATCTGTTAACAAAACCCAATGATTAAAATGCCTTTGCTTTGCAGATTCTGATATCATTGCGCATGGAGGTCCTCAGTTTAGCTAGGAATAAGAACATGAAGAGGTGGGAATTGTAGACTGCACTGCTGTGGCTCGTGAACTGTCAAAGTGGCTCATCACACTTTCAGGATGGGGCTTGCCGAATAGTTCAGAAGATTAAAGCACCAGGAAAGTAGATGCAAGACATACAGGGTTCAATCCCCAGGTTTGCCATGCCTGCCCTGCCCCCAGGGTCCACTAAGATGGCAATTGAGACTGGGCATGGTGGCATGCACCTGTAATCCCAGCTCTTGGGAAGCTGTA
>NDGN011421958.1:0-14863 GCA_002564285.1 Tympanoctomys barrerae
CACACACACACACACACACACACACACACATAAATAAATAAAATTTTTTTAAAAAAGAACTAAATGGAAACTTTCCATTTCGACATTACAAAAGCGCCTTTCTCTAAAATGTTCCAAGAAAGGAGGACACAAGTATAAATGGCTACAAAAACTCAGCTGAAGTCTCAGGCTGCACCCAGGATGTGTATGTTTGCCAATCGCCAGATGGAGCAGTGCAACCCCGCAGTTCTGTGCCCCCGACTGTGCCTAGTGAAGAGACACTCCCTTCTGGTGAAAGGACTCTGCAAAGGGCTGTTTGAAGAGCTGGGTGCTCCATGGAGAGGAGAGGGTAAGGGCATGCTCCAGTTTGTGACCTAGCCCTCAAGCCCTCCTGGAGATAACAAAGGAAGTTTTGTTCAATCAGCAAACACATCTTGAACGCCATAATAAGCTGCTTACATCCTCCCTTCTTCAGTAAGTTTGCTTCAGGTCTGGCTGAAGCCATTGGGTATCTCGCCCACAGTAGACCTAGCTTCAGCTTTGTAAAATGATTACAGACCCAATGAAGGGGGGGTATTGTTTATATCACTGGGTGGTTAGTCATGCACTGCCTTATGAAGTGTCTTCTAGTCATGCCTTGAATGGTTATTTAAAGCACACATTTTTGCTTTGTGTTTTATCTCCTTAATTGAATCAAGGACCAGGAGAGTATTTTACTTGTATTTATACACCCACTCTGCCCATTATTACTGGCACATAAAAGTTTACTGATTAGACGTATTGATTTGAAGATGAACACAGGACAATTTGAGTAACAATAAAAGGCAGTTTTTGGTACATCTTCTCAATAAATAACACATGCTGAATAGTTGCAGAAGCCCTATCAAGAAGATAGAGAAGAGCTATGAGAGGCGGGTGTAGATGGATATTGAAAAGTTCGTAGCCTCAGATGGACAGAAGATGTAGTGAAGGACATTCCTGGTGAGAGAAATAACAAGAGCCAGGCAGCCGTTCCTGTGGGGAACAGTTAGGCCGATGACTTTGCTGGGAAGTTCACCTTGGAGAGCAGTGGGCACAGAGCAGTTGAGCCCAATGAAAAAGTGCCATAAATTTCAGGTGAAAAACTCTTGCAGGGGAGACAGAGTGATCAGAATTCTCTAGCAGGGAAGTAGCTTGGTGAAGCGGTATCTTAAGATGGAATCTAGACAGCTTATGCTAGGAGATACCCACTCAAGTAGGAGGCTTGGAGAGAGAGCCTAGAAGTGAAAATAGGAATTTAAAGAGGCAGCCAAGGGTGAGAAATGATTAGACATTATACTACTGCTTCATTTCATGCCCTCTGCAGGGTCCTCGTGAGTCCTGTTTTTCATGATTCTTCCAACTGTTTTCCACAGTGTCTAATAATATAGCCTGAAAAAGGCCTTGCCTCTCTATCTGCCCCCTTCTAGTGTCTCAAGGTTGGTTCTTCTGGGCTCCCTGCCCATACATTTGGCTCTTTATCTGCTGGACTTGATATTGGACAAATGATGTTCAAGCAGTCCTCAATTTACAATGAGTTATGTTCCCATAAACTCATGGTAAGCTGAAAATACTGTGTTGTGAGTCAAAATGTTCAGTCACTGAACATCACAGCTTAGAACAGAGTGGTGGGCCACATGAGTTGTGGTCAGAGGCTGGCTGGGAGCTTCGCATCTCGGCTGCTGCTCCTGTCCGCCATCCCTCTCTGTCAGAATATCCTTTGGCATATCATTAGCCCAGGAAAGTATCAAAACTCAAAGTATCGTTTCTACTGAATGCATATCACTTTTGCTCCATTATAAAGTTGAACAATTGTAACACGAACCATTGTAAATCTGGAACCATTTGTAATTGATTTCTTGTATAAACATTTCATTCAATAGGTAACTATATTACATATAGATTATGAAGGGTACAAAAACAAGCTGTGACTCCTTCTCTCCAGGTCCTCACAAACAAGAACTGATGGATTTAGTTCATTTAAGGATATGAAAATAACAATAATGGCTTATTCGTGGGAAACTAAATAGAGATAATTAATGTCTCACCCCAGTGCCATCTATAAGGTAAAATCCCTGTTCTTAAGGGGTTAGTGCAGGGTTAGACAGAGAGAACATAGGACAGTAATTCAGGCAAAGGAAACATTTACCTGCTGAGCATCACAAAGGAAGCTGTATTTCACTTGATTTTCTGAAAAGACTGGCTGGGGAGGCACACATTCCATGTCACAAGATGGAAATGAGCAGAATTCTGTAGCTAAGAAAATGCAGTGGATTCTTAAAATGACAAGTACTCTGGTCTGGCCAAACTTTGGATTAGTACAGGGAAGTAGCAAAGTTAAAATCAAAGAGGCTACCTGGGACCTGAACTGAGGTCTGAGTCTCAGTGTGAGGATTTGGGACAGTCAGAGGTTGAAAGAAGAAGTGAGATGTAGTGGGGCTGAGTCCAGCCACTGATCCTGCTCCATCTAACCTAGATCCTCCTCCTTGGAGGATCTCAAGACAGAACCCAGCTTCAGGACCCACAGCTCCCACTGATTGAACTGCCTGCCTTCTGGCAATTTCTTGCTAAAACTGGACTTTCTTTGATGCTTTGCTACAGAAATTTTATCACACTAATCTTTCCAAGTGGAGAGACATAGTTGGAGTGATAAGGTCCACAAAGCATTACATTGTGATTGGCTGTAGATGAAATGAAAGTCTGATATCACAGATAAAATATGAATACTCAGATACAATCTGCTCATTGAATCTTTGGATTAACTAAATTTTAAGAGTATTGTGATATTTTATACATTTCTTGAAAAGCTCTGCTTAACAAAAGAGAAACACTTCATTTTGTGCCTTTGGAAAGAGAAATGACCTGAGCTCTATGACAGTATGTAGAGGCCCTGACTTCAAGGGTGTGTTCACTACAAAGACAATTATTGGGGGTGTTCTCCAGAGTCAAAGCTCACATCATTATTATAAAGTTTTAAGTTTAAAAAGTTAGTATGAAGAAGATCAGTGGGAAACTATTTTTAATTTTCTCTATGGCCTGCATCATCAACTGAAAATACAGAAACTCTCAAAGCCACATAAATGTTAATGCAGAGGCTCCAGAGTTGAATGTTTCATTTGATAGAGTTTTAAATAAAATTTCTTTTGAAGTAAGGCTAAGATTAAGAAACAGATATGTAAAAATAAAGTTTAAAGTGAATAAAAAAGGAAATAGATACATAAGAAAAAAGAACATCTCTGCTTACAATTTAATTACTTTACTAGTAATTTGGTTATGGAAACAAGAAGAAAAACACTACAATGAAAGAATTTGGTAAAATCAAGGTCATATTGCATAAGAATAGCTTAGTGTGGAAATGAGTTATATCTTGATTATATACAATAGGCTGTTTAGTTTGAGTAATTTCAGTAGTTTATTATCTTCTCTTTGCTGAATTTTAAAGCTCAAAAATAACCACTCAATCAAGTATTTTTCTACACTCCCCTCTTGAGAGATTTGTAACACAGTAAATTAAATCTCCTTATTATCCCATTATAGGATGGTGTGAGAATGTGTAATTAATGATAGCTAAACTTTCCTTTCTAATGTGACATTTGCTGTCTTAATTATCTGTCTAGTTCATAATATATAAGTCAAATATGATTGAGCTCTGTAACACCTATCTGTTATAGATCTACTGAGACTTGAGCAACTTGCTGCTCACAGAAGGCCCATATATGAAGTGTGTTCTCAGTCTTCTCACTTTTTCTGCCATTCTATTTCTGGCATATGAGAGGACAGAATCTTACATAAAGATACATGTGGCATAGACTTCATCAGTACTCAAAACTACCTTGGAGAGTTAAACCTAAGCAAAAACAGTAGACAATTTGGTTGCTTGTCTTACTTACTTTTCTTATGGCTGATATAAAATATCTGACATCAAAGTTAAAGGGTGAAAGTTCATTTAGATCACAATTTGTAGATGTTTCAGTCCGTAATCAGCTGGCTCCAAGGCAAGGCGGCACACAACAGAGGCCACAGTTCATGAAGGCAGAAGACAGTACATACAATGAGGGAGGAAGGACAAGCCTCTTTCTATCCATAACACTTTAAGGGGACTACCTGCCCTCTCATGAGCGTAGCACTCACACCCTTAAACCCAGCACTGGACCATGAATCAATCACAAACTCTAGATTCAGACACTTCGTAAAAACTCTATGACCACACGAGGCTTTGAAAGGACATCTAGACACAAGCCATAACACATCTTTAAAAAAAATATTTAGTTTATTAATTTAAATGTCATAATCACAGATGAAGTTATCCAAGATACTTTGTATTACACTACAAAATGCAGTGCAAAAATGGAGCTATTGTCTGATGGATCAATGAACCCGGATTCTATCTTCCTCAGAGAAGATTTTATTGAGATACCCATGACTGTCATCACTTAGCATGACAGCTTCAGTGGCCTCTCCAAGTTTACATTTTTTATCTTGTGCCAGCATGAACCCAATTAAGTTCCATATAGACCAAGATACTAAGTTTTTAGGTTATGGTTGTGATTTGTACCCTTGGCTGCAATTTAAAATCACTTGGGGTGTTTTAAAAGATGTATCAGTGCTGGGGCACTATTCCTAAAGATTCAGATTTGCTTGGCTCAGCTGCTGGACCACAACAGTTCTACAAGTCCAGGGAGTATCACTTATGGAGAACCAACTTGACCCACTAGCCCTCCATCCTCCTGGAGCACAGATGTTCCACCAGGTTCTAGGCGAGTGTTACCCGTGTGCTTGTGCTGACATGAAGCCCAAGGGCCTGAGCATACCCTGGTGTGAAAGGTCTTTGAGGTGGTTCTGGTAAGTAGCCTGACCTGAGAACCATGGGGGTATAATATAGTTATTAAGAGCTGGAATTAAGCTATGTAGAAGATCTTGAATCTTACTCTACTAATTGTCTGGCTGTGTGAACTTAGTAAAGTCATTAAACCTCTAGAAACTCATTTTTTTCAAAAGTAAAATAGTGAAAATGTTCCAGGGGATCATATGTTTTTAGAAAAAGATAGCCTAAGTGAACTGTGTGACACAAATTTAACCCCAAGTAACCTGCTATTATATTAAAACAAAATTTCTCTATTAGTCTAAACTTCCGTTCTAATTAATAGAAATCCAACTCAGACAACTTAAACATCTAAACTAAAACTCTAATTCAAGCAAGCCATAAGAGAGTGAAGTTGGTTCTGGCTTCACAATTCCACACTGGCATTTGAATTGTGTTATGACACATTACATATTGATTCTCTCTCTCTCTCTCTCTCTCTCTCTCTCTCTCTCTCTCTCTCTCCTTCCCTCCTTCCCTCCTTCCTTCCTCCTTTTTCAAGTTTTCTTTTCATGGTGACTTCAATCACAGCAGATGCCCCCTGCTGCTAAACTCTGACCATGGAAGCTCAAGACATCATTACAGCCTTTCAAACACAGAAAAGCCAAGTAATTCATTCTGTCCAGCTCAGTTGGAAAAATCACAGTAGCCCAGACTGCCTGCTTTCTCTGTCCCTATGGTCCAGGAGTTGCCCTTAAAATAGGCAGGAGAGATACTGTGCAGGTGACTACAATAGGCACCTTTATTTTGTGACTGAGACCTGATTTGACATATATAAAATACACAAAGTCTTTGCTGTCCTAGAATCTATTTCCAGGCAACAAATGACAGCAACAAGGTCCCAGAAGCAATAAGGAAATTCCCTCAAATCAGAGTACATTTTCTGTTTTCTATGACCCACTCATGATAATCATTCACTAAATGAGTTTAAGATAACAAAACCAGACCTTGGCTTTCTGGCCCAATTTTCATGATACATTCAGGTTCATAAACCTTGCATAGAAACTGCATAGAATGCTCCTGGACCCCAAGAAATCTGCATGACTAACACTTGAAGTTCTCCCTCACCCTCCCCAGCCTTCGCTCACCACAGAAGTTGAAAAACTCAGTGGAGGTATTTATAGAAATCCTGTCTTCGGCTACTCTACTGTGCACATTGCCCAAGAGTAAATGAGAAGGAACAGTTACAAGAAGCCCAGGCACTGTTTGACACTTGAACTGTTCTTAACCACTTACATAAAAGCTGTGGTGGAAGGCAGCAAATGTCATGAGAAAGGAGCAGGATTTGCCCCTGTCTAGAAATGTGCTCTACAAATTACTTACCTTCCCGGAGCTTCTATCCCCTGATTTGTGAAACAAGTATAATACCATGTCTCAGGGCTCTTGTGAAAAATGCATGCATTTGATAAGTGAACATCTTTGAAAGCCAATTACACTACATAGTGGATACTCAATAAGTGGCTTTCTTTGAATCTTGGGGATAGTTTTACATTTATAAATGATTTGGAAAGTGCTACTATGAACATGGTTTAAAGTATTTAGGGTCATTTGAGAGGATAACTGGGCATATACTAGAGTATTCTATGCAGCATTTCAAAAGATATGCAAGTGTTACTGGTGCTTCCTGGCCATTGGGCCTGCATGATTCTAAGTCAGAGTGCAGGATCTGCTGGATCCACCATAAGCCACATGACAGCTCTCCTCCCTCAGTGGCCTTACTTAGGAAATCGTGACCACAAGTGCAACACTTCAGAGAAGGAAGCAAATAAGGAAAATGCAATTATTAATAATGTCATCAGTTCTTCTACTTCAAAGGATGCCACTCTGGAATTTGAAATCCCTTTATAGTTTCTATTCAACTAAAAGACGTTGATTATGAGTTGACAAGCATTAGGGATGGGTTACATAAGCCAGTGTATGACAGCACACCACCAAGGATATAGAATGGTACTGTGGCTCAGAGCAATGTCCAGCTCTAAATTATGTGTGGCTGACTTCTATATTCTCTATTAACAAGGCTTCTCATCCAAAATAGTGATATTGTGATAACAGTTATCAAAAAAAACAAAAAAAAAACACGTAGAGCATGCATCTACTGTGACCTGGAAACTGGATGGTTACTTCTTGTCTTAATTACTTCTTCACTGAGACACAATACTTGACAACTTAATACAGCTTAAAAGAGGAAAGATTTTATTTTGGCTCATAGTTTGTACAGGTTTTGGTCCATTGGTAGCTGGCTCCAAGGCAGGGAAGCACAGCAGAGAAACACGACAGAGCAGACATTCCCCATGGTATGGTGGTGGGAAAGTGAGAGATTAAGAAAAGAAGGGAGAGAAACCCTTCCAGGCCAGTCCAACCAGGCTTCACCTCCCAACATCTCCTTTACTTATAAATGCATCAGTAAACTCATCCTCTAATGAGTATCACAACCTCATAATCCAGTCACCTACCTAAAGCTCCACCTATGAGTTCATGAGGCTTTGGGAAACATCTAGCTATAAACCATAACACTCTCTGTGCTGCCTTTACTGTTAAAACTCCATAGCCAAAAAGCTCGTATTTTTCCAGAACTGAAAATTCTTTTTCATGCAAAGTAGAATTATCAATGAAAGATCCCGTCTTCCCAAGAACTATTTTTTATCAAAAAAAAAAAAAAGTGTTTAAATGGCACAAAAAGGTCTATGATTAAAGTAAACTATAGATTTTAAAATTCAAGATCATTACTTTACAACACTAAAATACAGGGAGGAAATTGATGAAAATATCTTGGAATCAAAAGAACACTTTCTTAATTCTTTTAAAACATATGTCTTGGAAAAAATTTATTTAACTTTTTGCTAATATAACCACATGAATGTGTGATTTATGCAGTTTATGTATTCCATGGCAGTGTAACATTTTGCTTCTCTTTAATTTCCTTCCTGTCCCTCTCTAATTTTTTTCTTCAGCAAATCACGAAAAGGTTTTGTATTTCTCAACTGTTTCATCTGTTTATGAAAATTTGAACTAAACAGTTTAGCACAATTAAGCAAGATGCCTAATTCATCAAATCTTCATTTTTCCCGAGACTTCAATCCTGTCAGTCACTAGAAAGGCTTGTGTTAAGTGGAAGCAGTGTTTCCTGCCCTTTGGCGTGCCACATCTGGGGGCAATTACAGCGGCACATACGAGGGCATTCATGCCGTGCCGTGTGTTTCCCTGTGCCTGGGTTCACAGGCCCTCGGGGTCATTTACAAGGTTTGTGCTTTTCAACTGTGCTAGAACTAAAAGGCTTAATTTTGCCTGAGAATATGTTTATGTGCCTTGTAAAGAAACTAGTCATTCCTTTTGTTTTCCTATACTTTGTGCGTGTGCGTGCGCATGCGTGCGTGCATGCATACGTGTATCTGAAACCAAAGAGGACACATGCAGAGAATGTACATATTTTTTTCTTCTGTTCACCCACAAGCTTTTCTGTAAGTTGGTGCTTTTACTTTTATTCATTTTTAATAGTAACATTTATTGGCTTCTTAGGTTTTTTTTCTTTTTAAATACTATTTAATTTCAATTTCATATTTTCATGTGCTTCAGTTAAGAGTCAGGCTAAACTTGCTAATATGTACAACATGTGATTATGTCATTGAGACCTTCACCAGCTATGATCTTTCTTTTGGAACTCTTTTTTTTTTAACATTTATGTACTTGGTACAGGGTCTCATTACACAGCTCAGACTCATGGTGATCCTCCTGTTTTCAGCCTCCCTAGTGCTGGGATTACAGGCATGCACCCCCATGCCCAGACTTGGTCACTGGCTCAGCGTATCCCAGGGTGGGGCCGGCATGACAGGCCGGACCAGGGATTGAACCCTGGTCCCTAAAATTGCCAAAGCAGGTAGTTAGTCTGCTGAGCTGTCTCGCCAACCCTCTTCTTTTGAAACTCTTGCTGATTGGGAAGTATGTAGCAGTTTTCATTCCATAAACCATACAATTCAGGAAGTACTTATTATCTAGGAAAGTGGAGCTAAGGATACAAGCCACCTTTCTAGACATTTCATTTCTCTAATTGTAGCAACTGAGATATTTGACAATACTCAGAATACTGACCATTTTTCTTGCTTTCCTCTAAATATTTGATATTGAGTATGTATGACCCCAAGAAGATTAATGGTTTTCATGTAAAAGAGATCTGCTTTTGGATATTATAAGGTTCTCTTATTAGTATAATGAATAATTAAATGAATTCTAGTGGAAGATCTATCTGAGGGAATTATTTAATTGCTGACAGAACTAGGAGAAAAAGGAGCTGAGACTGAGGTAAGACAATGGTGTTTTCACCCATGGTGGTTAATGGTGATTCTTAATCTTTAAATATCAAGTACATTGCAATGCTTAATTATCCTTAATATCTAAATGTGTTACCATGAGAGTAGGGAAAAGGGGAAACAACTTACAATTTCCTTAGTGTTTATTAAAAAGAAACATCTTTCAGGACTTTGGGAATTCTCCAGAAGAAAGCTGCTGATCACTAGACTGCCACATCCTTCAAATGGGAGAAACAGGATGCCTGAGTGTGTCTCTTTTCCAGCATTAAGTTTTGCATTGAATTTGCTATTAAACTCAAGGGTATGTGAAGGAAGCAATTTTAATTACTTGGCACTTAAAAAGCCTGCTCTCCTGTTCAATGAGTTAGGAATATTTTGAAAAGTTGATTGCATTTAGGGCCAAGCAAATTTACCTATAATAACATTTTTTGCAGTATGCCTAAGTAATCTTTTAGGAATAAGCATTTCAATGAGCTATCAACTCAGGGGGAAGTAGCAGCAAATAAAGGCCTACAACGCGCCACAGACACTGCCCCACAGACTCTGCCCACTTTGCTTTATGGGATCCTGTTAACATCCAATGCAAGCAGCTAGGGCTGTTTCTGTTTTCCAGGTGAGGAGACTGATGCTGGGCCTGGCTAGAAGCGGTTACCTGAGTGACACGAGTTGTAGTAGCCACATCTGAAGCCTGGTGGAGAGGCCTGTGTTCTTTCTCTGCTGTCTTTGAAAATAGCAGAGTGGTAGCTGCTGAGGCTTAGAGGCTTTGCACTTGGTACTGCCTGATTCATAGAAACCGCATGCTCAGCCACACCCACAGAAATCTACCTGGTGGCTGACTTATCTGGACTTGTATCTAAATTATTATCTTATACATCAAATAATGCTGGCTTTTCCTTCTCTGGGTTTTGTTTTTTTTTTTTTTTTGCTTTGCAGCCAGCTTAAAATATCCTAAATCTCACATCGTCCCCAAGGAATACCAAGCATGTTGTCTTATGTTGAGCAAGGATATGCTGTGCTGTCTCATATTAATTAAATTTATGGTACGAAAGTTCAGAATCCTTCAGCTTGGTATTTGATGCATGCCCTATTGCTAACGTGTGAAAATTCCCATCTTGAGATTTTCCTACACAAAAGGAAAGAAAGTCACCTCCAGGTATCCTTCAGAGTTCTTCCAACTGATCCCCCAACATAAGGAAATCTAGTTTCCATGGAAATTTTAACAAACCCCCTTATTTGATAATTAGCCAAATGTCTGGAATATGGCATTCTTTCTGCCTGTGGTTATGGTTTAAGGCTTTTTGAAGTTGGTTGCACCCCCAGGTCATGGTAAATAACCAAGATAGTTACAAGGTTGGCTTCCACAGGCGCCTGCGAACAACTACCTCATAAATATTCAGCAGGGGCGTTTTGTGCAGAGGGCTGGGGAATTAGGTCACCTGCCAAGTCTGCCCATGTCTAATATCTGCAGTAATGGCTGCAAATTACATAGGACAGAAGGAATGGCCTTGCACAGGAGAAAACCCAAGAGGAATCAAAATGGCCTGAGGCTCCTGACCCAGGCAGGCAGCTGCCTCACACACCTGGCACACCTTCCCCAGCGGTGGCTGCTGGGATAGGAGCCACCTTTCCTAGGGAGCAGTCCCTCCTCAGCCTGTCATTGCTGCCCACAGTTGGTAGGCTCTTTTTTTCATGTTAATCTTTGTTATAATGGAAATTAGCATTATATCTTGAATAGTAGATTAAGAAATCCAAAACAGAGTTTTAAATTTAAAAAGCTTTTCCATTAGGCAGCCAGCTGCATTAATTTTGCTGACTGAAGGTGAACTGAATTAGCCAAGTTTGTGCATTCATTACCTTGTTCTAATCCTCAACATCACAAATGCAAACGGCTGTCATTAAATCTGAGAGCTGACAAGACCTGAGATCTTTCAATATGAGTGTTGAAAGATTGATTTGAAAAGATTTCGTTACAAAAAAGAGCAGGTTATTGCTAACATGAAATATTGTATATTCATGGTGTGTGCCTGGTTTAAAGTACCTATTTATAGGATCTAATTTAAAAAGAAGTTATACATTTAGAGCACTTGATCACATTGGGATATTTCTAGTTAATTTGTTCTGGTGATATACAACCACAGTTTGTAAAATACTAGAAATATTTTTTTTGTTTTCAAAGCATATTTAACTTCCAGTTATTAAACACATTACATAATGAAGCTAAATATAAAGAAACATGAAAGAGGATGAGCTGCTTGTTCAGCCTTTTACTTCATAATGTGATTTTGAAAGACAGAGTCCTTTCCTGACCTATTTCACCTTTTGTGCTTCCCTATTTCATATTTTATGAAGATATTAATTGTTCAAGAGAAACAGTAGTGAGGGCGTGAAGGTCCCATGGAACCTGAGCTTCTAAGAGATGCAGTGGTGATACATTTTATATAAGTGTGGTTAGTGTTCATCAAACTAGTGACCAGGTCAGTAGAGAGGCAAAAATGTAACTGTTTCATCTTTGACGAAGGAAATTTTAATTTTATTACTCGATTCCTCAATTGATGAATGTGACGCAGATTGTAAACACCCGTGTTCAAAATGACCATTTGTGCGAAGGGTCATTGGCTTCCCTTAGCGCCTGTTGTTTGGTTCTAAATGCTACTTTAGGTCTCAAATGAGGCTCTTCTAAAAAGAAATTTTACACAAATTGCTTACCTTATTATAGACTGCATAACCTACAACGGCTTTTTAAAAGCCAGCATGTGTGATTTCACTCTTACACAATTGTTGAAGATCTAAAGCTCACCTGTTTCAACAGTGAAAATGAGAATAATTGAGATTTAAGTGCCAGAGTGGCTGGCTGCTGGGGCACCCCTTAGATGCTGTGGTGCCCTGGGACCCTCATTCCCCTATGTGGCCTTCATGGGTATGTAGGAGACTTCTGCATCCAGAACCTATCACCTGCTTTAAAAACGATGCCACATTAGGGTAATGGCATATAATATTATTTTATCAGCATTTTTTATTAATTTTAGCTGTAGGTAGCTCAATCAAAAACCTACCATACAGAGGTCAGGGAGATAACTCAGTGGAATAAGTGCTTGCCTGTCAAGCACAAGGTACTGAGTTCGATCCCTGGTACTGAAAAAAAAACAAAAAACAAAAACAAAACACCTACCATGTATACAGAAAGAAAAGGAATAGACTGCCCATAGCTTAGCTATAGTCAGAAGCCTAAGCTGTTCTTGGAATAACTTTTTTTTCTGGAACTGGGGATTGAACTCAGGCCCTTAAGCTTGCCAGGGCCTTATTCTACTGAGCTATCTCCCTGGCCCTGTTGAAATAACTTCTATAGGCGGCCCTTCTATTTAAAAACTTATAACATTATGATTCCTAAAATGCCTAGGCTGTCATAGCTATTAATAAAATTGCATATTTTCCTTTTACCCTCACTGTGTCTTCACATTTTCCTAAAAGCACAGGCCCAGACGCAGCTCTCCTGACCCAGGGTATAGCTTGCACTGTGCCCTTCCCTCAGTGATAGATCTAGGGACGCAAATTCTGCTCACATGAAAATAATCTGCTTCTTCCTCTCACCTGGCAGGAGTGCCCGGACCTGTCTCATCAAATCAGCAGCTTGGTGGCAGGCAAGAGAATCGGAAAAATCTCTGGATCCTTTTTGGCTTCACATCTGTTTAGTTTGTAATCAGTGAAAACTAAGAGGGCCTCATCTGAAATTTTGTTTGGTGACTCCCAATTTAAATAGTTGTCACCAACTCCCCTTATGTGTATTGAACCCAATTTAGGATGGATAGGGAATATTGGTCCTTTCTTTAACTTCCAGTGATGTTTTTGAAATATCGATGCACTGGACTAGAAGTATTCGAACAAAACAGTTAAGCCTTTTCAGTAAAACCTTGCTATACAGGCAGATTCCTGAATCCCACCCCGCATGGACTAATTGAGCTACATGTGGAGCACTTGCAAGGAATCTCTGTTTCCTCGATTTCCCTGATTACTAGCATGAAGAACACTGGGGAGCCATCCTCTGAGTCCTTGTTTCACTCTTCATGCAGAAATTACCTATTGTAAACTCTAGAATGCAGTGCTTGAGGTAGTATTCTTCTAGATTTATTAACATGACCAGATTCTGGACTGAAGGGATACTGACGGGGCTGCGGAAGAGGCACAGTGGTTTGCTCCAGCAATGTTGTGCAACTTATTACCACCTCTGGCTTCTCCAGTGCGTGAGCAGAGATAACCATCTTTGCCTGCTACCCACATAATGCCTATGCGCTACCAAATGCTGAGGCACAATTGTAAAAATAAACTAATTTCTGCATGGAGGTGTAGTTATATAAGTAACAGTTTTCCAGAAACCAAAACCCAATAGAAAAATCCAACATGTTCTCTAGGCCATAAAGTAATTTCCATCAGTTTCAGGTGATGGTTTGTTTGTAAAAACCACTTCCTCAGAGGGCTTTCCCATAACTTCCTACCTTCCCTTCATCCTGTCTCAATTCATTTCAATAAAGATGCAGAGATGGCAGATTAATGGCATGTTTTTCAACCACCCTGTCGAGGATGTCTTTGGAGATCTTAACATTTCCCACACTCAGAAGCTAGGAGGTCAACCATATTTGACTTGCTGAGAATAACAACCAGTTGCTGAGCTAGCCTGGGATATCATGTGGGATAAAAAGTCAGGTTCAACCACAGAGTCCTCTCCCGTGGTGAGTCACTGTGTGGGTGACTGTATGCAAGACCTCACGTGGGAGCAGAAGGAGCCAAGGAGGGAAAACTCTTCAGTGGTTCATTGGAATTAGAACCTGTGCAAAGGATTTCCTTGCCCACTCTCGTGAGAGAAAGTTGGCTCATTGTTCTACCCACCTCGCCCTTTCCCTACACTTTGGTGCACCTGCAGGGCAGAACCGAGCAGCAAGAAGTCCAGGCCATTTTACCAACTGCTTTGTCCAAGGCCAGAAATTCGCCCATGGCTGATCAAGCTGCATTTATTACTCCTGCAGTGAAGGAGAATATATGTTCCAGGGAGCCACACAGCAACTCAGTAAAATGGTGTTAGAAAGGTGTGAAGATTTGGATTTTGGTTACAGGAAAAAAGCAGAAGTTTTCTCTAGATTAGGTCCTGTCAGGAGTGGGAATGGTCCTACTTGCGTATCTTAATAAATTGCATCTAAAGGAGGGGTACGTAGGATATCAATGCTGTATGATGAAGGCTAGTGCTATAGGATGGAGACTAACGCTATCACTGATGCAGAAGCAATAGTCACTCATCATTTGGAATGGGCATGTTTGATGTTTTGTGCTTTCCACACTAAATTTGTGTTTTCTGAGCATAGACAAGCTGCTGGTTTTGACTTGTTTTGTCCCTTTGTTCTGTGAATTAGCTAGGTGTCCAGCAGGAGTTAAGACAGACACCCACTTGTATATGTCATGCTAGTTCCTGGATTTCAGTCACTGCCTCCTTCTCCCTCTTAATCTTCTTTTCCTTCTTCTTCCTCTTTTCCTCCTTCTTTTAATCATTCTCCTTTTTATTTTCTTCCTCTTCTTCCTCCTCCTCCTTTTTCCTCCTCCTCCTCCTCTTCCTCCCTCTCCTTCTCCTCCTCCTCCTTCTCCTCCTCCTCCTCTTCTTCATCTTCTTTCTTCTTCTTCTTCTTCTTCTTCTTCTTCTTCTTCTTCTTCTTCTTCT
>NDGN011422004.1:0-15616 GCA_002564285.1 Tympanoctomys barrerae
CACACACACACACACACACACACACACACAAATAAATAAAAATTAAAAAAAAAGAAATTCACTAAAAATGTGTAAACTCAATTCAATTCTTCATTCGTGTTAGCCACATGTTAAAGTACTAGATAGCCACACGCACAGTCAACATTGGGTACCGTGTCTCACCAAGTCACTATAGTATATTTACATCATGGTAGAGGATTCTGTTGGGCAGACTGTCCTGTGTTTCTTTATAATATTCATGGCCATTCAAAATTGTACTCTTTGAAAGTGTTTTTGGTGAATTTAGCCTCACTAAGATGTGAGACTTGTGGCTTATGAAAGCACACGTTGATTTAGTCTTTCTTCTCGTTTCTTTTCCCTGTACACTAACCCAGTGTCTACTTGTTGAGTAAATGGATGAATGAGTAAATTAAAGAATTCTTCCCTGCTCTTATGGTATATCTTTGCTCAGTTGACCTTTGGGGGAAAGGCTGGAGACTTCGTACTTATAACCCGTATCCTCTTTCAGCATTCCATTTGGAGAAGACTCATTCTTCACCATTATCACCTCTTACTTTGGGCTAACATTTCAGAATCCATTGCCCAATCATGGGCAGGATGGCATGGGCTGGGCTTCAGCTCTGGTGCACATTTCGGGGTGGCTCCTGCATCTCCAACCCCTGAAATGATGTCATCCATTCCCAGTTCTAGGAGTGTTGTTGACCAGCAGCCAGTAGCTTAGCACCTCACTGGGACTCAGGGACCCATTGGACAGAAGCTTGCTGTCCTCCTGAAGGACACCTTATGCACAATTACAGCCCGAGTTTGGGGCAACCCCACAAACTTGTGAATGCCATTATGGGAACAAAGGGTCTTTGGATGCCATTGTGAACGTTGTCACAGCTGGGTGAGGCCCTCCCTTGACACTTCTCAATGTATTGATCCTATACCTTCTCTCCCCGGCAAATGTCCTACATGTTGCTCTCCTTGTTTTATACAATGGCAATTTGATGGCTTATTTCATTATTTATATAATGAAGTACCCTAGTCTCAAATTATCTACATCAACTGTTTTTCTCTGAGAGGACGGGCCCCCATATATGGTAGATTAGATTTATATGCATAATAGTTGAACTTCTGGGGGAGGCTACAAAGTCCTGATGATAGCTCTTTGCCAGGGTTCCTGTTCACAGCATCATCAAAAGAGAATTCTGGCTATCACTTGAGAGCCGCGGAGCAAGGAAATGCTTGTGTCAGTGGATTTGATTCTGCTTTCATCTCTTGGGAGATGTTAGCTCAGTTACCAGCAGGAGACTATTTAATATTTTCCCCCTTATAACTGTGGATTCATTAGGCTATTTGAACTTCTGGGGAACATTTGTATAATTGATGGAGAGACAGAGTTAAGAAGTTATGCTGAATGGCAGATGTTTTGAGATTGATTAAAGATTTGGAAGGAAATATATTTCCCATGCTGCTGTGTTCCCCCTTAATGATTTTGACAGTGTCATGCATGCCACTGAAGGATTTCTTATCGCAAAGAAAGACATTTCAGAAGTTAAATTCATTTTGGAGAGATAGATGTGGGTTCAAGTGTGTAAGGGAGATCAGCCATTTGATTGGCTTTTAATTTGAAAGGTTAGTTTTTGGAGACGGATGAAGTGGAGTACTTCAAGATTGAAAATTCTTTTACTAGACTATTTGTTCTAATATTAACTCAAAGAAGGGTTCAGTTTTCTGCAAGTTAGGGTCATGTATTCCAGAGGATTTGTAATCATGATTTTAAATAGGCACCACATACCTGAGGATAAAAATAACAGTTCTTCATTTTATCTTCCAGTGGTTCAAATTGACAAAGGCCTTGACATATTAGTTGAGAAATGATCAACTGAGAGAATATGAGTTATTTTAAAATAACTTAGTAATTTTTTCCCCGGGGAAGCATGCAATAGAGACTGTGTTAAATTTAAGGAATAAGATGTTAAAGGAATAATGTCAGTTCAGATTTTGAAATCAGGGAAGACAAAGGGACTAAAATTAATCAACATTCATAATGCAAAGAGATTTGATATCAGCAAGTCTGATCCTTTTACTTTACTGATGGTGAAACTGAGAGATTTTATGACTTTTATAAGGTCCTAGTTCCACAAAAACCATACTTTTAAGCTATAGTCTTTTACGCTGGACTAGGAATGTAAACATCTGTGAGAAGTGGCAGACTGGTCTCTCAGTGCCACCGATTTACTGTGCCCTTGGACATAGGATTTTATTTCTCTTAATTTCATTTTCCTAGCTTAAGTGGAATCCCATAGTCCCTGTCTCATAGGGTTGTTGTGAAAATCAAGTACAAGAGTTGATATTGAGAGTCATGTAGCTACTAGGTTATTTGAAGGCAGATTCTGAAGCTACAATTGCATGGATCATTTGCTGGGGTTTCTGAACTGTCCACGGCCGCAGTGACTGTGGATATTCAGTGAGTAGTAGATGAAGAGCCCAAACCAAACCATGAAGAAAGGACTTCATGCAACACCTAGGCAGAAGTGGCTGACAATTTAAATATCCTTTTAGTATCTGTTTTCCATGTTGTTATAATTAAAGTGTGCACTTTCATCATGAGGGTGCTGGTAAAGGGTATTGGTTTAGTTCTGTTAGTTCTTCTCAAACAAAATTCTATAGAGGTGATTT
The DNA here is from genome assembly GCA_002564285.1 of Tympanoctomys barrerae. Lineage (NCBI taxonomy): Eukaryota > Metazoa > Chordata > Mammalia > Rodentia > Octodontidae > Tympanoctomys > Tympanoctomys barrerae. Next base: position 2,665 of record NDGN011422004.1, read on the forward strand.
AGAAAGAACAGAAATCTATTTCATGGTTCTGTAGGCTGTGTGTCCAAGAGTAGGTTTGCATCTGATGAAAGTCTAGTCCCTTGCTGCATCCTCTCAGGGGAAGGAATGCTGTATCTTTTTGTGGTGTGTAGAAGGTGGAAGGGGTAAAAGGCACAAAAGAGAGCATAGCTACCTTTCTCCTACCATGACATAAGCTGCTACTCCAGTCACGAGGGCAGAGCCCCCTCACCCCGCCATCTCCCTACCATCGCCTCTCTCCATATTGCTACACTCAGTGTCAGTGAAGGCAGCTCAATGGGAGGAGATGCAAAGATTCAAAGCATCTCAGCCATGTCTTCAGTGGAGGAATAGAAGTTTTAAAGTGGATAAATCTCTTCAAGGTGAAAATAACCCATCAATGAATTTAAAATATTCATAAATGAAGGCTAATAAACTTGAAAGATTTATTCTACATCATCCCATTACTGTGTGAAAGGGAAAGAATCTGCTCAAAAGGAAAAAAAATGGGAGGAGGTAAAGAAGAAAAGAAAGAAGGAAGGGAAAATATATACATACACGTTAGCCGAGGTAATTGTACTGCTAGTTTCTAAGGGTTTATTGAAAGGAACAGCTAATGTTTACCTTTTTAGCCAGTTTTACAAACTTGTTCTGGCAATCTGAACAACTACTTCAATGATGCAAATATGCAATATGAGAAACATTGTTTAATTCCTACCATCCTGTTTTTTTTTTTGAAATTCTGTGTTGTTTCTATTGTTTTAAATTAGTTTTTATTCTCTTTAAAACAAAACAAAAAACCCCAAAATTATCCTAATATATTGTGATACATTGAAACAAAAGAAAAGTTTTGGTAAAAATGGTTCTACAGGGGTAAGGAAAAATGACAAGAGGAATGTTTGCTAGCAACTGTTGTCAAATAGCTGTATTTTGCTCTAAGAAGTAGGAATAGTTGGAGATAGTTAAGTTGGGTTGTGATTCATTACTTCATTATGCCTTTTAATTTATCTGTGTGCTTTAAAATTATATATTTGATTTTACAATGTGCATTACTATCTTCTGTAGTGTAATAAAAACAAATATTCTGACCCTAAGTGTCCAGGGACAAGGAGCAACAGTAGGAAATAAGAATTTATTTGATTTAAATCATATTGAAAACCTGTTCTCTGTGTGATAAGGACATATACTCATATACTATGTTGTCCTAAAAAATGTTCAATAATATCACTGACCTTTTCTTTAATACATCTACTGGGACCCTGAAGAGTGACAGGCCAGTACTTATCCATATGTAAATTTATCCATGTGTCATTTCCACTGTATATTTTCCTTAGCAGGGGAGGTAGCTTGGCACCTTCGCATAATTACCGAGGCTTTGTCAGAGTCATTACAAGACACCTTGACAATCAGAATGGAATTTCTTTCCCTCAGTGATCATTATTAATGTTGTTTTAATTAAGAGCATTGATAGTGCAAGGTTTCAGCAACATTTCCCTCAATGTTGTAAATCAGAATATTAAATATATATCTTACTTACATATCTTACTAAGTTCATTGAGGGAACAGTAGCAGCTTTGGTTGGAGAGAGAGATGGGATTCGGGTTCACGTGCTCAAAGATTTAAGTATTCTGGCTTTGGGATCTGAGATACAGTGGTCAGATTGAGCGACTGGGAAAGGGGAAATGGGGTCAGATTTTCAGAGCAATTCAAGCTGACTTGAAATTAAGCTTACCTTGATAATTTGTTCAGTTCCAATTTTCCTGTGTCACTTTGCAAGTGCTGACATTTGTTCTTATGCAGCAAAATTACATCAAACTGAAGTAAGCCAGGTGAACTGCATAAATTGTACAACCAACATACCTTATTCAGGCCAGAGACAGCGAGGGAGGAGAGGTTGTGTCCCTTTGAGCTTATTTTGTAAAGACCTGCTTCCCAAAGTAATATATTATAGGTTTTGGCCTTTCAGTCAAATATGAATTTTTCAGTGGAAGAAATAAAGTCATCTAATTACCGTGTCACCGTGGTCTATTTTCTTGCAGATGTAGAAATACAGACATAATGACGGACGCTATTAGATCTATAAATCAGTATTCTGGTTTTGGACTGAATGATCATGGGATATTTTGTAAGAGCTGGCGGCTTAACCACCAGGTTACCTGGGCAAAGAATATATCAAGAAGTTCATTTCTGTTAGTGACTCTCATTTTATGGTGAAGAAGTTGGGGGTGAGGGCACCAACAAGACTTGTCCAGGGTCCTGTGGTCATAGATGAGCCTAGACTGCTTCTACGGATGTCCTGTAGCCGTAGCCCTTATTGTCCTGCATTTGAGTCATGCAGTGAAAGATACCTAAGTGGGCGGGGCTCGGCTTTACTGACACAGTCTCCAGCCAGTTAAAAAAGATCTCTGTGTGCACCACTAGAACCAAGACACACATTAATTTACCAGAGTTATACAAACCTTTGTTTTTATTCGTAGCCACATTATTTGAGTAAGTGCCAATGATACATAATGGTTAACTATGGGTTAGAGTTCAGTCTCAGTATCACATCCCATAGTGCTTTGCTTCATGGGTTCTGCTGAGCAAATTGGGGCTTGGAGGGATTGCACATGCTTTTGAGATTACTGGCTATGAAAAGGAAGAACCGGAGGTTCAGTTCCCCATTGCTTTTTGCTTAATCTTTATTTTACCCTGTATAATTCTTGTTACCTTGTTTCTTATTTTTATTTTTGCAGTGCCAGGGAATGAAACTAGGGTCTCACACATGCCAGGCAAGTGTACTTTTCATTTTAGTGTTAACAACAGGACTGGCTGAATGCCTTCAATTCCAACTTTAATACTGTCCTTTTAAGATTTTTCTCTTGGCTTTTAATTACCCGAGTCTATGACAATGAAAAGAAACTTCCAAAAGTTACTAATGAGGAGAAGAACCAAACAATTGACCTTAAGGAAAGCAGAGCCGATGGCCTAGACCTGGCTTGAAAACAACAGAGGTGGCAGGCGTTGTGTGACTCATTGGTAAAGCGCCTGCCTAGCACACTGGAGGGCCTGGGCTTGGCCCTTAGCTGGGGAAGGGGGACAGTGCAGTAGAGGTGTCTGATCAACCTTTGTGGGTTTTAAAAAAATTATTTATTTATTTAGTATTTAGTACAGGGTCTACAGTCCACAGGGTCTATAAGGTCTCACTACACAGATTGGACTCATAGTGATCTCCTGTTTTCAGCCTCCCAAGTGCTGGGATTATAGGCCCTCGCCACCACGCCCAGTCTCAATTGTCTTCTCAGCGTGCTGGGGCTGGCACAGCACGCCAGGGATTGAACCCCAGCCTCTGCGCTCTGCCCAAGCAGGCACTGTAGTCCGCTGAGCTATCTGGTTGGCCCTTACGGGTTTACTTACTGCTTTAGAAAAACAGATGAAAGCTGAAATTTAGTAGAATTTCCAGAACAGTATTATCTCATTCAAGACAGGAAAGTAACTTTGAGCACTGTATACCAGCAGAGGGGAAAGGCCACATGGAGTCCAACAACGTTTCCTTGTTTTTAATGACATTGGATTGCTGTGTTTTTCAGTATTTTTCCCTGTAACAAAATTACATAATCCTGTTGCCCCAGTACAAACTTATTTCATTATACCTGTTTTTATTTTGCCGTGAACATCAAAATTTTTCTTGGTTGCAAATAATATTTACAATATCATATTCTGTCTTTTAAAGACAGTCAGTCCTCCATATCCCTGGGTTTTGCATGCACAGATTCACTCAAACAGGAGTTTAAAATATTTTTTAAATTGCTACTGTACTGGACCTCTATTTACAATTTTCATGTAATTCATCCCTAAACAATACAGAGTAAGAGATCTTTATGGGATGTTTGCATTGCATGGAGTGAAATGTGGAAGGTCAAATGTAGCCATGATCATGAAAATGTCCATTAATTTGATCTAACCCATAATTTCATTGCTTTTGTCCCTGATTCTTCTGGAAAATAGAAAACTAAGGCAGTGTTTTTCAAACACTAGTCATTTTAAACACATTGACTTCACAGTCTTTGTCCTGTCTGTGGACGGCTTTACTGCTATTTATTTATTTTTGTGGGCAGCTCAGCCCTCCCTGAAGGTGGGGCTGGCACTGCCTGTGGTGCCAGGTATTGAACTGTAGTCCCTGCGCTTGCCTAAGCTTGCCTAATCGGGTGCTTTAGACACTGAGCTATCTCACCGGCCCTTATTTGTTTATTATTGTTTCATGAGAATGATTTATGTTTCTTTCTGTTGAAATTTTACTCCAGTGCTTTTAATGATAACCTCCTGTCCTTTTTTCTCATGTAGTACTTGGGATCAAACTCAAAGCCTCACCCATGCTAGATAAATACTTTACCTCTGAGCTACATCTCTAGCCCTTTTTGCTTTTTAGACAGCATCAAGCTAAATTTCCCAGGCTAGTCTTAGCCTTGCCATCACTCAACCCAAGACGCACAGTCTCCTGAGTAGCTGGGACCACAGGTATGTGTCACCGTGTCTGCAGTAGGAGCTGTGTGTGTTGGGGTTCTCTCAGAGATGCAAAACCACTTGGAGATATTTAACGAAGGCATTTTTTGAGGGGGATTGTTTGCTTCACAGTCCTGGGCCTTGCTTTATGTTGTCTGCATATGTCTGGTGTGGAGGCCATCAGCAAAAGTGAAATGGGCATGAAGTGGGGGAACCAAAGACAAACTGGGGATGCGAGGGTGGGCTGGGGCATCCGGCGCACAAAGCTTCTCATCCAACAGGGCCTACAGGGGAGAGTCTTACCTGTCTTGATGGAGCCCCACAGGGGTCCAGCCCAGCTCCTGAGAGGCAGCAGAGGACCTGCACAGGAGCTGACGAGGCTGCAGCCCAGCTAGTACCTTGTCTCTAGCTGGCGCACTAGAGACAAGGCACTGAGCTGTGAGAACGCTGTGCTGACCTCCCAAGCTGTGCAGACAGCATGGCTGCCTCCCTTCTGGCTCCAGGAGCTTGTGGTTTGTGCTGACCTTGACTCAGGTAGAAGACGTCTTTGGAAAGTCCCTAACTGAGTTGTCGTAAAATGAGTGTGTCGCCAAAGGTAATAAAAGAAATATAGCAAAACTAACCACTATCATCAAAATTAGATATACAGGGCACTAAGTTGAGGCTTTTTCATTGGAAAAGAAGACTGGCAAGTTTTAGAGGGGATTTCAAATCATTATTAGCAATCAAATAACACATTCTTCCTCTTCACTCATCAGAAGGGTTGACATAAGAAAACGGGCCTCCTTCTCACTGGGAGATTGCCTGTGATTTCGTGCCTCCCTCAGTAGAATCTCTTCTGCTCCTCCTACCATTTGAAAAATACATGGGGGAGAGTGGAAAGGGTGTGATGCTGTGTCTCTTCTGTACTTCTCCTTCGTCAGTGAAGGAAGTAGTGGGGGTGGATAACAGGAAGGAACTGAGCAGAGTCCCTGAGTGGGCTTCGTCTCTGTAGAGCCAACTCAATGAAGACCTGTTTTGGCCTCATTATGGCTTCCTCGTGTGTGTGTGTGTGTGTGTGTGTGTGTGTGTGTGTTAATGTTAGGAGCCAAACCCAAGGTCTTACCTGTATGTGAGGCGAGCACTCTAATCCTGAGCCATTTGGTGACTTTTGAGGAGTGGGAGGAGGAAGACGTATAATTTGGCTCATACCTCTGAGCCATGGGTGGCTTCTCACAAAGATGCTTCCACGTCCTCATTGTCCTAGTAGTGTCCCCATGTGTCTCTTGAATCTTCTGTACCCTTAAATTTGTGTCTTACTCTACATTGGATTGCATAGGCTGGAATTGGTTCTGCAGTTTGCTGGCACTTTGATATTGAGCAGATCTCTCTTGAAGTCCCTACAGAACAGGGAGATTATGCTTTCCAAATCAGTGAGTAGCTGTGAAGCTTAAATTAGAAGCTGACACACTGTCACCCATGAGCCAAACATGGCCCCTGCTCCTGTTTTGCAGATAAAGTTTTATTGGAACACAGCCACACCCACTTGATTACATATTCAGTAGGCCTGCTCTTAGCTTGCACAATGAATTGCTCATGACAGACACTGTTCCACAAAGCCTCAACTATCTACTGAGAAAGTGGGTTGATCTTGGAGTAAATGAGCATATTAAAAATAAATGAATTTTATTAAAATGAAAACATGGGGCCGGGGAGATGGCTCAGTGGAATAAGCGCTTTCCTGGCAAGTGCAAGGGCCTGAGTTCAAGCCCCAGTTCCACCAAAAAAACAAAACAAAACAAAAAAAAACCATAAATTCAGTTCCCAAACATTTTTTTTCTTGATTGCTACTTTGAGAGATTGAGTATACAGGTGTGAAGAAATAGATTAAAATTTCTACTTTAAAAAACTTGTGATCCAGAGGCAGAAAAAGAGATTGTAAAGTTATAAAGCAAGACAAAAATGTGAAATCTTTCAGGTTGTCCAGTGGTATGGAGGAGAAAAGGAAGACGAGAAGTGTGTGTGTGTGTGTGTGTGTGTGTGTGTGTGTGTAAGTGTGTAGGAGGTGAGCTACAATCAGGGAATGCAGACTGATAGACTGGCAATTGTGTGATGTTCCAGGGAAGCTGAGGAACAGAGCTTGCAAAAGCTGACGCAATAGGAAGAGTGGGGACAGGGTCTGGCTGGACTCCTGAAGGCCCCGTAAGGAGGCCAGAACTCCTTCCTGAGGCAGTGTGAGCAGTGGAGTTAGCAGAAGACGCAGCAGTGTGGGGGACCTTCTCAGCCACTGTAGGGCATTATGTTTTGTTCTACTGAGGAAGAAGGCACAGGCAGGCTGCGAGCTTGGGAACAGCAGGCTTTAGATCACACGTTATTATTACTATTATTATTATTGTTTTTTGTGGCCAGCTCAGCCCACCCTGGGGATGGGGCTGGTGCGGCATGTAGTGCCAGGGATTGAACCATGGTCCCTGCACGCTTGCTTAAGCTTGCCCAAGCAGGCGCTTTAGATTGCTGAGCTATCCCACTGGCCCTAGATCACACTTTAGAAACAGCATTTTCGTTACTCACAGAAGGTACCAGTGAGAGCTGGGAGTGCCCGTGGTGGCCTCCGCAGAGCTTATAGCAGCTTGCATTGAGTTATTGCTGTGGAGGTGGAGAGAAGCAGCTGGGTCCTGTGCGTATTGTACAAATAAAGACACGGAGATTTCCTGACAGTTGCGGAGTGTGTTGGCAAAGAAGTCAGGGATGCCTGCGATACCTTGACTTGTGAAATAAATTCAGACAGGGCAGGCCTTGGGGTGAAGATTAAGAGTTCGGAATTGAAGATTTTAATTTTGAGACCTCTGTTAGACTTGTCGGTGGGAATGCAAATGTGTAAACAACGGCTGCCACGTAAATGTTCAGCATATTTTAGCTACCATTACTGTGATGGATGTTATTAGTGAGGACTCATTAAACACGTATTTTTGAATGCCTGTGGGTCAGCAAGGAAAACCAACAGCAGTATGTTCCTGATCACATCTCCCTGGGGAGACAGGTATTATACATGGCGCTTGTACGTGGCATTGCCACTCTGGGTGGTATGGCAGTTGGAGAGTCGCACTGATTGCCTAGATCCAAATCATGAGTGCTTTGCAATTAACCATCGATAGTTTACTTGATTTATCTCGGTCCTTATCTGTAAAATAGGACTTCAGCTTTATTTGGGTAATGTACCTAACTATTTAATACACATTAGCTCTTAGCATAACAGATGCTATAAAATCATTTGTGTTACAAATATTTGTTGAACTCTTAGCATATGCCAAAATCTTCAATGGCATTGAAGATATACTGTGAGCAAGATGGATAAAGATCTTACCTACAGTGACCTGCTGGAGGGAGGGACAGATGGCAAATAACTGGAAGTGGAAAGGGAGCTAAGAATTGCAGACCATTAGAATACTCATCTTTTAGGGCAGGAATATCCAATAGAGGCAAAATAGGAAGCCACATGAGTTAGCCATATGTGTCCATTAACATTTCTTAGAAGCCACTTTTAAAAAAGTAAAATTAAGTTGACGTTAGTAACATTGATGTTAGTAACATTTCATTTAAACCAGAATAGCCCAAACATTTTCATTAGAATGTACAAAAATGTAAAAATCATTAATCAGACATCTTACAATATTTGTTCTTTGTCCTCAGATGCTGGGTGAATATTTTACTCTTCATGGCACAGCTCTCTTCGGTCTGGATCAGGGATGGTGAACTTTTTAGAGGCGAGTGCCAGGCTGGAATCCAAAACCCATGTATTTATTGAAGTGCCGATAGGTTTTAGTTTGGAAATAGCTACTCTTACATTAGCATCTTTCGTCTTAAAAGAGAAACATAGAAACATGTCCCATGCTTGCCCAACCACTGATCTAGACCAATGTCAAGTGTGTGAAAGCTGCATGGGTCCATACTGGATGTCACAAGACTTGGGTGACACAGGATCTGCTTCCATTGAGTGGTTAGGAAGTGTTGAGTCCACATGTGAGGAAGGACCCTCTGTGCAAGGTTAGGTGGTAGCCTTTTGTGTGGAAGACAGTACGAGATAAAGAGCCTAGGGCAAGCTTTGGCTTCTTGCGATGACTGAGGACATATTAGCAAGGCCATTGGAGTGACAAGCTGAGACCAAGAGGGTAGTCAAGGAATGCTGGAGAGCTCTGTTGGGCCGGGTCTGATGGAGAATTTAGTCTATGAAGAAGAGTTTAGAAACATTTTAGGTACGTTGAAAACCATTGGAGGGGTTTAGGGGAGGAGAACTAGTAAATTACCACAGGTTGCTATGCAGAGAGTGGATACTAAAAAGCAAAGATGCTTGCAGAAAGCCATGAGAGGTGCATCCAGCCCAGCATTGGAAGTCAGTGCGACTCGAGGAAGGGTGTGACTTATCCAGCCAAAGCTGCATTGAGATGGCCTCGTGATCACAGTAATTGTTAGCTTGACTGACTTTGGAGCTGCCTTTGGAGTAATAAAGCATGCTTCTGGGTGGGGCTGGGCATCTGTCTGTCCTTGGGCCCTTGCTGTCTGCGGCTGTCACTGGTCTCCTGCTTGCTTCCGAGACACCGTAAACTAAGCGGTTTTGCTCCGCTCCACCCTTCTGCTGTGATATTCTAGTCTGGGAGCCAGCTGACCACAGATTGAATTCACTCAGACCATAAGAAGAATTAGCGTCTTTCTCCTTTAAGTTATGTATGTCCAGTATTTGGTCCTAATGAAGAAAAGTCAACTAACATGGGTGGGGTAGTAAGAGACTGATGGTGTACTGAATCCTGAGTATTCAAACTTTTGACTACACTATTCTTCAGTTAAGTAACTTAAGTGCCCAATATCTTTACTCTTTGTTCATTCACTTGTCTTCTAAATCCATATCGTAAAAAGGTATTGTACTAAAGCTTATTCTTTTCTTTATTCTAGATATGTCTCCCAGGTACATGTCTCACACAACCTGGGGGCCTGGACATTGAGAGTGAGGTAGGCTCCCACACCCTACATGCAAATAAGAGTTTTAGTCTTTTGTCTTTATTTCCATACTCTATCTTGGAACTCACTGTTGTAGGCAAGGACTGAAGATATAGTGGGATGCAATAAGTTCAGGGACAATGGTAGCTGCACAGATTTGGAGGAAGGGTGTGAATGGGGAGGTGGGTTGGCTGAAGGTAAGGGAGTGTTCAGATTTGATTCTGGAAAGCTATTCAGGGGCTAGAGCAAGAGAAGCCCGTGGGCACAGGGAATGTTTCAATCTATTTCTGTGTGATGGAAGGCCAGGGGGGAAGGTTGAAGTAGAAGAGTATGTTTACTATTTTGTCCTTAACACGTGCAAAGCAAGAATAAATGAATGAATTTAAAGCAAGATAATGAGATGAACATTTATCACAGACTGGAATACTCTCCTTTTTCTCTTCTTCACTTTCTCTTAATTGAACTCTGTAGGTTGAAAATGCATGCTAAGGAAGACCTAGGTAATCACTGAGAGAAATGTCCTTCCAGGGCAGCCTGTGTGCTGGCTCACCTCAACCCACCTCCACCTCCTCTGAAGAGGCAACCCGCCTGTGCCCAGTGCGCTAGCACTGACCTGCTAGCCTTATGAAGATCTGCACATCTCCATGGGGCGCTATCAAACCGCAGTATGGGTATTTTGGAAAATACCAATGCACTATTGCTGTGATTTGCATTCTTTATTTCCACAAAATTCCTCAGAAGAGATGCTGTTGTGATAAGTAAAGTTACTCACTTTTATTGTTGTTGCTTTTGCTTTTGGTTCTTTTTTCTTCCCTTCCTTGATTAGGTGAGCTCATTGGGAAAGGGACTGATTTTCTGTCCACAAATGCTCACTAAATAAGAGTCACACTTTGCACTGAATCCTAAAATTATATATATATATATATATATATATATATATATATATATTTTTGAAGGACCCAATTTTTTATTTTTTTATGTATTTGGTACAGAGTCTACAGGATCTTACTACTTAGATCGGACTCATAGTGGTTCTCCTTTTTTCAGCCTCCCAAGAGCTGGGATTACAGGCGTGCACTACCATGCCCAGTCTCGATCGCCATCTCAGTGTGCCCCAGGGGTGGGGCTGGCAAAGCACGCCAGGGATTGAACTCCAGCTGTTGCACTCTGCCTAAGCAGGTGCTTTAGTCTGCTGAACTATATGGCCAACCCTCTCAAAGGCCCAATTTTAAATTCTATACTTGTACAATTTTTAGCTTCTTATTAGATTTAAAGAGACAAAGCCATTTCATGTGAAGTTTGTAGTCACTGTTAGTGCTAATCGCTATACTATGTAGAGGCTTACCACAAACATCACTGTAAGATAATGACTGAGTGGAAAATTTGATAAAGTCATTGAAACATCAAGAAAAATGTCATGAAGGTTTTCAAGATGGACTGCACACAGGATGTCATGAACTGGCTTCAAAAGGAACATCTTTCCTTCCCAAGCTACAGTGCCCAGTCAGTGCTCCCCACCCCTTCTCCTTGGTTTTGCTTGAATTCACATCCATGCCCCAAGGCTGTGCCACTTGGAAGGCTTCCTGGTCTCCACGCCCAATGGCTGAGGAGCTGCCTCTCTGCCCTGCTGTGGGAGCCACACCCCATCTCTCAGCGGGTCCTCTTGATTGCTCTTCTGGGTCTCCAGAGTTGAAAGAGTGGCGTGCTAAGATGGGAATGAGCCATGAGTAGGCTGAGCAAGTCTGGTTTCATCAGCGCCTCTGCCTGTGGTGGGCGGTCTGCAAGACACACAACACCATCTGTGCCTGAGGGGGTCCAAAGCCACTAGGATGCAACAGCAACTGCATACAACAGCAGTAGCTGCTGCCGTTCATGAAAGCCTTTTGTGTGCACTCAATTTACTGACCTGGGCCTTTTCCTAGAGTTTTCCATTGTCATTATCATGACTTTAGGAACTAAGTGGCAGTACTTTTGAGAACACCTCATGTTACATCCTGGGTATTGGTGTTAAGTTGACTACTTCCTGTCTCTGAGCTTATTCACAAGTGACCTAATTCCTAGTCATTCACATTTATTCATTTCAAAATGTAAATGGCAATAGTAGTCACTACCTACAACTACTGTAATGAAGTAGGATTCTATAGTGCCTGGTGTGTAGTAGGTGTTTAGTAAAACTCTTTGACATTGCTTTTGGTAGGTTTTAGTAAGCGAGGTAATTTGTTTAATTTACAACTATTTTTTTTTCCTTATCAAACGGTACAGCCAAATAAAGTAATGTAGAAAAAGGTGGCAGATATCTGACAACTTAAATGCAAACACTTTTCTAATGTGTTAGGGGGTTATTTATAGTTCCCTGAGGAACTGAAAAGCCAAGTTTAGTCTCGATCTCCTGCTGACCAACTCTAGGATGAGGTTCATAGCTGCACTGCTTATCACTTGAGCTGTAGATGGCAGGAATCTCCAACAGATATTGGGCAAAAAGAAAGGTTTGGCTCAAAAGGTTCTTAAGCCCCAGGAGTACACCTAGTTGGAGAAATAGCCTATTTATGGAGGTCAGTGTCTTCAATAGGGTTTGATTCCTTTTGATATTTAATTCATTCTCTGAAAGCTCTTTTGAAGGTTGCAAGATGATTCTAGAAGTTTCCAGTTTCATATTCTTTCCAATTCTTAGGCAATGAGAGAGACAGGCCACCCTCTCAAAGCCTGGCCTCCAGGTTCACAATTAGATTACTTGTCTACCCATGAAGGAATCTAGTGGCTCGGATGTTGGGTTCAGAGACTTGGCCAAGGGCAATCAGGTTGTTCTCCTGGTCCTGGGGCTGGGTCAGCCTCAGTCAGGCCAACAGAGCAGAAAGGGCTTCACAAAGGAAATGCAGAGAGCTGTTTATGAGGGGCAGTACATACATAGTTAGTGACAGGGACTCCAAAAAGGGGCCAGACTACTGGATAAAGCATGATTACCCATGAGCCTTCAGAGCAGTTGCTTATTTCCTTTTTGTTTTCTTGAACTTCTTCCGAAAAAAGTAGGCATGCTCTGAGAATATAAGGGGAAAAATGGTACAGCCCCCTCAAAGGACAACAGTCAATTATTACCCACTATTTTGAAAGTACTGATTACTGTAATATATCACTGAGCTCCTCATGGCGTTTAGTGGTAATTCACAGGAACTCCAAATGATTCCCCTGACTTGGGTTTGTACTGTTTGTTGAAAGCCGGCATTGTGAATTTGCTACTTTGGAAGTTAATTAGGAAGGTAGTTGCACTGTTACAGTTGCTTCACAATGGTAGCAGTATCCAGTAGTTTAAACATCCTGGTGCATACATTCTTCACCTTCAGGACAGCGGAGGTGGTAAAAGGGTGGCTGGGTGAGAAGCAGTGGCTTTCCCCAGATCATTTTCTTTCTTGGTGCTTGCTTGGGGTGCATAGTGCTCACATCCCCTTGGTGGAGCTGGCTCCGGTGCACGAGACATCTTCATCTCTTGTGTGCTCCCTCCCCTCCC
>NDGN011422005.1:0-13627 GCA_002564285.1 Tympanoctomys barrerae
TCTCAGGCTTTCACAGAGAGCAAATTGGTCAAGCAATGGCCGTGACTCATCCACATGGGTGACGCTGATAAAGGATCTATAAACTGCAGTACAGGGTTACAGGATAAATACTGAGGGGGTTTGACTGACCTTATCAGTTAAAAATAGCATTGCTGTTCAAGTCAGAAGATTAAGTTGCCATGTATGTGCATACTATATTTTAATGTATTAAGAATTCTCCCTGCTGATATATCTTTTGAAATAGTTCATTGTTTGAATATTAGATACTGAATACAATTTAATTTTGAAAATACAAATTGCCAAATTACAGGGCAGGATATTTTCTTTACAAACATGATTTTTTTTCCTGCTCCTACAGTAGATGGGAAAAGCTTAGGGATGTTCTTCAGTGAAATTGAGAATCAAAAAATATATTTGGCTCCTGTAGTGGAGGAACAAATACTTCCTCTATGGTGTACAATTCCATGTTGGAGTTTGTTTTTGTTACTTTTCTTGCTGCAGAGCAAAATATCCACCACTCAAAATTAAAGGAAGAAAGGTTTATTTAGCTCACTGTCTTCAGAGGTTTCAGTCCACAACTATCTGGCTCCAAGGCAGGGTTTCATTGCAAAGGGACATCACAGAGAAGAAAGTTTATGGTGGGCAGAAGGCAGCCAAGCAGCTTGAGACAAGACAAACCTCTTGCCATACCTTATATTGCATCCAGTCTACCAGGATGAGGGTGATGCCAAACCAATCAGTGGATGGATTTAGTAATTACCTACCCTAGTCCTAGTTCACTTAATCCCAGCATTGCACTGTAAATCAATCATGCACTCTAAAGCTCCCCACTTTTGAAAAAGCCCCACCTATGTGGGCCTTCATGAAGTTTTGGGGGAATATCTTAGACCGAAGCCATAACAGAATTTAATTTTTGTGCTAACTCACTGCAAATATTTCTGAGAAAAAAACAAAAAACAGATTCCAAATTAAATAAATTTGCACAGTACACTTGCCATTTATTTACCTTTTTCTTGAATCTTTACAAAATTGATACAACATTGATGACAAAATTCTCAATATAGTATACAATGTGAGGCAACAGGAAGTTAGAAATTGAGTAGTGACTTCTTACCAGTTTCAACACATCCATGTTAAACTGGAGATGGGAAAATAATTTTCCAATTTACATAACAGAATTTCAAGTGGCTTAGTGATTGGTCATACCAGGTAAGGGAGTGTTATAAAGAATATAGTTTAGAAAACTGTTTAAAGTAATTTGAAATTCAAGCACTATATCAATGCAATAACACATTTTTCCTTCCACTCCATGCCAAAGGCTGTGGTCCCTGTGAGTGGATATGCAGCCAGCTAAACTAGAAAATGGAAATCTTTTCACTAGTGGTAGCCACCATCATCCAATACACATACACAAGAACAACTCAAATCATCATTGACATTAGAGGAGGTTCTCCAGAGAACTTGTGTGAACTCTTCTATCGTAATAATGACAGTTGACAAATGTCTCCTTCAACTCATGCATTATTCCTCAGGGGTCTTTTAGCGTTCTGCATTCTTTCTCTTTTTTTTGAAAAAAAACTATTTATTTATTTATTTGTTTGTTTGTTTGTTTGGTTGGTTGGTTGGTTCAGGATCTCACTAAGCAGCTCAGACGCATAGTGATCTTCCTGTCTGACGTCTCCAGTGCTGGGATTACAGCTGTCTGCTGCCAAGCCCATGGCGGCACGGCATGTAGCACTGGGAAGAGAGCCCAGGTCCTTGCACTTGCCAGGCAGGGGCTCAGACCACCGAGTTGTCTCCCCTGCCCCAGTGCTCTACATTCTTATATATGAGCCAACAATCCCCAGATATCTAAGGAAAGCATGTAAGTGACAGGTAGGAAAAATATAAGTAGGAAACTGGAACATAAACAGAAGGAGCAAGGATATTTTCACATTCAGGGGGATAATTCAGTTCAAGGAAAATACCCCATTAAATGGGTCAGCTCAGATAAGCTGTGTATTAGTGATGACATAAGCACAGAGTGCTGCAAGACAACATAACACAATGGTTAAAACCTGAGTTCTGGGGTCATATTT
Source organism: Tympanoctomys barrerae (assembly GCA_002564285.1). NCBI lineage: Eukaryota > Metazoa > Chordata > Mammalia > Rodentia > Octodontidae > Tympanoctomys > Tympanoctomys barrerae. The sequence goes on from NDGN011422005.1 coordinate 2,079, forward strand.
CTTGAGATGAAGAGTCCATGTGCATATTAATAATGGAGCTTTAGCAATTTCCTCACTTCTTCAGTTTCATTTCAATAAAATGTATCTAAAAATACTACCTGTCATCTATAGCATGGAATATTTTGAGCATTGACTGAATTAATATTTATACCGGGGGCTAGAGAGTTGGATCAGTAGTCTAAGGAAAGTATCTTGCCTGGCAAGTGCAAGAACCCGGGTTTGATCCCCAGTACCTCATACAGTGTCAGCCCTGGAACGCTGAGCACTCTGTGCTGGCCCCAAAACTGGACATGGTGGTGTATGTCTGTAAGGCCAGCACTGAGGAGGTGGAGACAGGTGGATCACAATGAGTCTGAGCTATGGAGTGAGATCCTGTACCAAATAACTAAAAGATTAATGAAAGTAATCAGAAAACACCTAAATGTTAAAAAGTACAATAATGATCTTTATAACGATTTTTGTCTTGTTTAAACTAAATTATGGTGTAAGTACAATATTATAATGAAGCTATAAAAATATACGCATGTATATGTAAGTATGTATATGTGTGTATGTATGCATAGTAGAAGGTGAGATAACAAGAATGTAACCGAAAAAATTAATTTTCTATAGTAGGAGGGGGATTGCTAAACAAGGTAAACCAAAGGTAAACAATAAAGTAGTTTTTTTTTTTTCAAAACATAGTGGTCTCTTTCACCATCAAAGAAAGCATTTCAAAGGAATTCTCTATGGATCAAAACATCATATATACATAAGTATAGTATCTAAGAATTTTTACCAAAGTTATATGTTACTGTATTCAAAGAGAAGAAACACCTGTTTTCAACTTTGCAGTATGAATGATTATCTACACTCTCTTGTTTGAATTTTCAGGATTTGAAAACATTGTTGTAGCAGTTTAACAGTTTCCCAGGCATGGCATTAAAAACTAATTGTTTTAAATGAGGAGTAAAAAAATGTCCTTCATTTGTTTATTTCAGAAAATATCATAGCCATTTAGATGATGGGTGAGATTAGAATTACTTAAACTTAAAGGAAGAAAACAAGAACCACAGTAACATTAAGAAAGAGTAATGCAGCCAAGCATCTGTCCTATGCTAAAAGAATTATTATGAATAAGTATTGTCTATAGTTGTGTTGAGTTAAAATGTATTGAAATTGCTAAAACAAATAATATTTTATATGGAATGTGGAGCTTAAAACCCTTAAGGAAAGGGAAAGTGTTGTGGAGCCTAAAGAAATCATGTCTCTGTCGTGTAATTTAATTGTTCAAGGCGTAACGACAGAGTGAATTAGTATCAGAGTGAAAGCCAGGAAGAGGGCAGGAGCCCAACAAAGGCTGACAAGAGCAGCGTCCTTTAAGCCTTGGCTGACAGTGGCCTGCAGACACTTATACCTGGCATAAGGGACATTTCAGTTCTTCAAGAAATCCCAGGGATCTAGAGCGTTATGTCAAATATACCATTTGAGATTTTCAAAGAAGGACGAAGAGGAAGGAAGGAGAAAAAGAAGAGAGAGACGTGTGACTTAGAAGCCATGAAGCTCTTGAACACTCTTGTACTTTACTCCTAGGTATACTGAGTCCTTAACAAAGCTCCTAGCCATGGGACTTCAGTGCATGTTCACACCCACCAGATGGTGGCCAAGTATTCCCCTCGGTGCTTATCCTTAAGCTCTGCTAAGAGGACGAGGGAAGTGGAGTGACTGGAAGTTCTGTTTCCATTTTCTTAAGACATATAGAGAGTTTTCCAAGTCAGATTATACTTTATTCAAAATCCAGGATTTCTAGTTTCTATTCCTGTTACAGCCCATCAGGTTAAGTCTTTCACTTACTAGTGGAAACATAGGTAATTTAGAAATATGTTGTTCATATTGTCTTTCTGCAGGGGGTAAGGATGTTACTTACATGCACTTGTTTCTAAATAAACGCAATGAGTGAAGCTAATTGTGCTCATGTAGAGTCTGAAGGAACTACTGACATATTAGCTACTTGACACTTCCCTTATTCATTGCATTTATTTTCATATTATTATAAATCATTTAGTAACTTCTACTTTTTGTTAGACTTGTTAGAGCTAAATTTTTTTAGTGTGTTTCAGTACAGGGACTTCAGGGTCTCACTACACAGATTGGACAGTAGTGACCCTCCTGTTTTCAGCCTCCCAAGCTCTGGGATTACAGAAGCAAATCATCACGCTCAGCCTCAATGGTCTCATCACGACCTGGAGGTGGGGCCAGCACAGCACCTAGAATATCAACCCTCAGTCTCCGTGCCTGCCTAAGCAGGTACTTTTGTCTGCTGAACTATTTGGCCAGTCTTGGAGCTAATATTTATAGAAAATAAAATCTGACTTGATAAGTTCTGCAATAAAATATTTATAAATGACTATTAGAATGCTGTCCTCTACACTTATAAAAGTTAAAGAGAAAATGAATTGATAGATGGCTGCACACCACTTTTTATTCACTGATACTGGGAGTTTAAATAGAACTTTAGCAAAACCATCTATGCAATTTTGCCTGAACACTGTATTCCTATTGCTCAGTTTAATTTTCAAATCGCTCTGCACTTGATTGAGTATATGTTTTTCCCAAGGCTAGCGACTATTCTGATATTGGAAAATTGATTGATTTTATGTTTATTGTCTGGCTGATGTGTCCTACATGTTATTGATCTTTTGTTAATATAGATTAAAAGATATTAGTGATGTTCAATTTTTGTTTATTATGCACTTGATAAATTGATTTACTTGGAAAGAACACTAGCATTGTGTTACCAACAGCCTAGGTTTTTTTTTTTCCTCAATTCAGGTGGAAATGTGAATTGGCAGAATTGTGTTAACAGTCTTGATGTCACCAGAGATAACACTAGGCAATGCTGGATTCCAACAGTTGACACAGCCAGCTTGTGGTGGGCACCAAAGGTCAACTCTACCAGATGCTGTTCTCTGCCACTATTGGCTGCCACTTTCTGATGCCAGCTTGTACTAGACAGCGTGAGTCAGTTCTACCAGGTGCTGGGCTCTACTGCTAGACTCCATTGGCTGCTGGGTCTCTTGGGTGTCCACAGCTTAGTATTTATGCTCTTCCCTTGGAAACAACTGTTCTTGTCACACTATTCAGACTTTTTAAGGTCTCAGATAGATTGATAGGTCTTCTGGAGCATGCACTACCCAAGACATAAAGCACTGGCACTTTCACAGAAATCACAGGGAAAGTCTTTATTTCTTTATCAGAGAATATGCTATAATACCCAGAGAGAGGGCCGGAGAGATAGCTCAGTAGAATAAGTGCTTCCCTGGCAAGCGCAAGGGCTTGAGTTCAATGCCCAGCTCCACCAAAAAAAAAAAAAAAAAAGAAAGAAATACCTAGAGAGAGCCCTCCTAGATTAAAATCTGGGAAATTGCCAAGGAGTCCTGCTTATATAGCAGCTGCAGGTCTGTTTCAATGAGGGGCAGAGCTGAAATCTTGCTATGAATGCTGGGTATGCAAATAAGGACCCTAGATCTCTCTCTTCCTGATCTTAGTCACTACAGCATGCCCTCTCCCTTCCTCAAATGGCCATAATTTCACCTACAGTGGAGAGAGTGGATGAGGCTGCCATGTTGCTTACCTGACTGTAATCGTGGTGGAGTGCAGCATGTGGGTTTGACAGCCGGGGACGACATCCCTGGATGAGCAAGGAAGACACTGAATCAAGTTGTCTCGGTCCATTGGGGCACAAGACAGAGAAAAAGGAAGCAAGGTAGATGGGTAGACATCTGCCAAAGAAGACACACACACATACCCTCCATCTGGCACAGCACACATGAGAGGTCAGGCGCTTCTCATCTGCCTCTCTTGCTTTGCAGATGCAGGATAGTGAATTGTTAATTTTAGTGTAAATGCAGACTCCGCACTCTGTGGGAGAAGAGGCTGCATTTCATTTACTAAAGACTCCACACCTAGAATGTATAGATTTCATTTCTCTTGGTTAAATGAAGCTTACCAAACAAGAAAGTATGACTTCTTTTTTTGGTCATCTAAGCTCTTTCTTGAATATGTGGAAAGTTTAAGTAACTATACCAATTGCTAGATGGAATTCTCACTTCTTTGGACCCTCCCTTAACCCAAAGTGCAAAACCTAGAGTAGGTTGAGTCTAACACTATCTTAGCGATAATTAACATTATCTCACTCGTTATCTTTTAGTGATAATAACATTATCTCACTCATGAGCGTATGCATTGGAGACTCATTTGGTCAGGCTTGATGAGATGAGAGGGAGGGCTATGTTCCTTACTTCATGGTCCAAGCCCAGTAGGATGGGGATCCTCACTATGAGCTGGAAGAATGCATGTTCCACATATTTGCAATGCATTAGTCCTGTGACATCATCACAGATACCCAGAAGGAGCAGTGGTAGAGGGACTGGAGTCTGTGCCTCACTGCACAGTGTACTTCAGGCTTAACTGTTTACACTAGCTCATACCTCTTTGTCTAGGCAAGAAAGTTACATCACTAAACTCAAAGTCAAGAATCAGGGAAACATACTCCCCCAATGGCAGTTGAAATAGCAAAGTTATAGAACAAACTAAGTGGATGCAAGAAGAGACAATGACCTGGCACCAATAGTTCAGTCTGCCACGAGCTTTTCACAAAAATGTGATTGTACAGAGACAGCTTCATTTAACAGTCTATCTAACATCCCAGCTGTCTTACTTCACCATGTCCTTTGTGAGGTTGATCAAAATACTAATCACTACCTGATCCACAGGGTGAGAATACATTGAGTTCTACACTTGAGAGTTAATTAACTCTTTCTCCATTGCTGCTGCACCTTACGCACATGCACATGAGTAGAGACGCTCCAACGAATGAAGAATCTGCCCTGGCTGATTGGTTTAATTCATTGCTGTAGCCTCATGAAAGCATTTTCTTCTAATTTTCTACTTTGCTTTCTATGGTTTCCATTTCCTTCTGTCACCTGTGGTCTGAAAATATTAAGAACTGTCTTGATTTCTTGCAACAGGAAATATGAAACATCACATTGTGTATATATATATATATATATATTTTTTTGCCAGCTCAGCCCACCTTGAGGGTGGGGCTGGCACAGCATGTGGTACCTGGCATTGAACCTTGGTCCCCTGTGCCTCTCTAAGCTTGCCTAAGCAGGTGCTTTGACCACTGAGCTATCACATTGGCCCCATATTAGTATAATATTGATGCAGCATGCTGTTCTACTAGTCCTATTTCATTAACAGTTCCTGTTATCAATCCCTTCCTGAACTTAATATTCACAGATCAGAGATGTGTTTGTATATGATACAGCTATTCAGGTGCATCCATTTTCCTACAAATGACTCAAGTTCATCCATTTCTACAGTTGTAAAATAATGCTAAATTATCCAGTTTAACTATCTCTAAAAGAAAACTATTTCAAACATTTTGGAACATACAGGTGTTAGAAATTGTCAGAATTTGGAATTCTAATCTTTGCTTTGATTATGCATTTTGGCTATCCTAACCAGCAGTGGATAATTCCCAGCAATGTATGTGTTCTTTTTCATGATCCGTGTGGCTCAGCAGTGACGATCTTTTCATAAGGACTTAAAAATATACCAGCGTAGAGCATCTTCAGAAGTAGTACGTTTGTCCAGTTTGGGTATTCTCATAGGAGTTAGTGCTTTGATACTAACCATGTATCCAAATATTTCCTGTGGACCTTGGGATTTCTTCTCTGTGGGTAAAAATGACTTCTGTACTTTGAAGAATACTGAGACTTATTAAGATTTCTACCAGATACTGAGGATCCTGAGGTCCTGCAGAAGAGACAGTAGGAACATCTTTGCATATGAAATGAAAGTATTTTTGCAGTATCTTTCCTGATGCAATATCCCTTGTTCAAAATGTGTACTTTAGTATCACAGAAAAGACTTGTGATATATACTAATTAACTAACTTATTAATTAAAACTTGGCTCATATTTTGTTTATCCAACCCATTTTGGATGTAAAAATTATAACATGTGACAGAATATTGGCCTCAATTTAACAAAAGCCCACAGTGAAAAAAATGAGCCTAGGTTTTCAAAATAAAAATCTAAGAAGCCCTCAAGGACTCTTCAGGCCACCAAAAAAAAAAAAAAATCAAAGAAACTTACTCTTCAAAGTGGTCAGCTTATGCTGAACTTCTGACTACCTGTGTTTCTCTTCTTAATGACCATAAAAGCCACTTGATTGAAGGAATTTCATTGGTAAGCCACAGATCACATGATTCCTGTAGTCATATATCTGGAGCTATAAATATGCATGCTGATTTTTAAATGATTTTCCTACATTTTTCTTAAATGTTTAAAACTTGAACTTTTTCACATAACATAAATGGGTCACAATAATCTGAAGAAATTATAATAATATTTATCAGCCAAATTGAAATATTTAAGTTTAGTATTATATTTTCATGGCAATTCCAGCTCTAACAGCTACAATAGAGATGGACTATTTGTTGCTTATAAATCCAATTAGGGGGCTGGCGAGATAGTGCAAAATCGAAGTGCCTGCCTGGCAAGTGCAAGGACCCAGGTTTGATCCCCAGTACCACATGCCATGCCAGACCTGGAACTCTGGGTACACTGTATGGCCACTAAAACTGGGTGTGGTGGCACACATCTATAATCCCAGCACTGGGGAGGCAGAGACAGGAGGATCATTATGAGTGTGAGCTGTGTAGAGAGACCCTGCACCAAATAGATAACTAAATTTTTAAAAATCCAATTGGTATTAAATTTGTAGTTTTAATATTAAATTTGGAATGATTGACACTTTACCAATGTTTCAGAGGAAAGAAATTACATTTTTCTTTATCTTTTGTTTTTGTTAATTTATTATTACTGTTATTATTATTATTATTATTATTATTATTTTGCAGTACTGGGGATTGAACTCAGGACCCTGTGCTTGCTAGGCAAGTGCTTATTCTACTGAGCTATCTCCCCAGCCCAGAAACTACATTTTTCAAAGAAAACATTTGCATTACCTTAAGGGGCACTTAATTAGGCTTATATAATACTAAAACACAGATGTTTTAAAATTTATTCATATAGTATAAAGAGGGCATACATTACTTTTTTTCATTTTATAATGCAGATATCTGGCCATTATTTGTATTCTAAACATGAAGCTGGCAGATATAAATTTACTAACATACAGTTACAGGATTAGAGGAAGCTTTTTGTTGTTTGTGTGCTGGAGGTTCAGCTTAGGGTCTCTTCTGTGCTAAAATAAGTACTGCCTTTGAGCTGTATCCCCAGATCCATGAATTATAAAAGTCTATCTTTAGTAAAATGCCAAAGTCATAGTACAGATTTTCTTTCAGATGTTCCACAAACTTATGTTTGAATACCCAAATTCAATAAAATTACTACTCCCCAAGATTCTCCATGCTAGTATTTATAACTCTTAAGAAAATTATTTCAATGGTGATCCACACGGAAAATGAAAAATAATACATAAATTGCTGGGACTTATCTTTTACTGGTTAGGAGAGCAAGAATATATAATTAAATCTTGCATGAGAATTTGAAAAACTGCATCTTGCAAATGTTGGCAACAGTTATTCCCAAGAAATTTTAAATAGCATAATGTAGCTCTCTTTTAAAGTTATAGTCACTGATCAATTTGAGTCATTTTGAAAATGAATACACCTTAAGACCATGATCTTGCGTGAAATAAATCAGGTATGTAAGCTTGAAAATCGTAATCTTTCTCTTATACTAGAAACACAAAACAAATAATTTATAGAGCAAAACAGGATGGAAAATAAGACTCAGGAAGATAAAGTTTTTGTAAGTGCGAAGGAAATCTAGACAGGGGTTGAGGGGGAGGAGGAAGTGAGAGAAAGGAAATTAATTATGATGCACTATGGGCAGGCAGCAGCTCCGCAAGGGAAGGTAATCACCACAGACTACAAACATATACTAGTAGAAAGACCAGCACAACAAAGTTGTTGAATCTGAATCATAAAGAAAAAAACAATAATTATGCAAAAAATGTTTAATAAAGCCTATTAATTATCCCAAATAAGCCCTCTTTTTTTTGTTTGTATTTTAGGGAAGGGTCTACAGGGTGTTCAGGGTCTCACTACTAGATCGGACTCTAAGTGATCTGCCTGTTTACAGCTTCCCAAGAGCTGGGATTACAGGTTCGTTCCACCATGCCCAGTCTCGATTGCTGTTTTAGTGCTCCCCAAGGGCAGGCCCCTCATGGCAGACCTGGGCATTGAACCCCTGATAAGCCCTCATATTAATGAAAACTATGATTGCTGTATCATCTATGGGTATCAACTGAAGTACAGCCTAAAAACCAACTGATGTTTTTCATAATGTCATTAAAAATCAAAGATGAAAATTTCATACATTCCATTGGCTTACTTATTTCATAACAATTAATAAAGTATTTGTTAGGTATCAGATCCTGTGTTTGCCACCTAACACCTCACTGTACAATTTTATAAAATTGTGAAGAGGTACACAAAATGAGGCAATATATATACAAAGATTTTGTCATTAAACTACTAGGCTGCATATAAGAAAAATAGGAAGGATAATTCAGATCCTTCCTACAGCATTTCAGACTAAGGACAGGCTCCACTTTTAGTGTAGTAAATTGTTAGGGTCAGAGGTACGGAAAATTCCTGCAGAGCAGACCAAGTCCTGGGGACTGGACCGTGGCTCCAGATTCATTAATGGACATATAATGGACCTATATCATGTCCTGCTAAAAGTTAGAACTTCTCATGTAGTTAGGTGTATGCAAAAAAGAAAACAAGAAAAATATATCTAAAATAGCTTCCATGTAATGTACACGTATTAATCTGATCATCCCTTTTAGGAAATAAGGAATGGACACCCTATTGTTTTTCCTCTCATGTGAATACAGTAGGAGAAACACTAAAGACTGTTAATAAATATAATAGCTATATTTTTCTTAGATTTACTGGCAGTAAAAACCAAACTGCATGAGGCCCTGATAAAAAATTCCGGTTATGTCTGTTTAAGGAGAGGAAACCTCGCTTTGTGGATATTATTTCTTCATAGTTGGAAGAGAACTGTAAATTTCAAATTTATTTGAAATAAGGAACTTGCAAAGTCCTTCTCCTTCTGAAGATTTTTCTATTAGTAATTTGTGCGACAAGATAGACTATCTAAAGATTAATTGCTTTTGTAGAAACCATGTGTTTTGGACTCCTGGAACTGTATGACATTCCCGGTTGTATACATTTTCCCCCATATATTGCTAGATGATCTGTGTAAAGGTAATGCCCCTGGAGTCCAAACTCAGGATTAGGTGAATACCTCTGTAAATGTGTTGTGCTCCATGATGCATCTGTTTTATGGCAAATTTCTTAATTTGAGTAAAGGTGCATTAATACTGGTCATTTTCCTCTTTTAAAATATTAAGTACTTGAGGGCTGGGAAGATAACTCAGTGGTCTAAGCGCCTACCTGGCAAGCACATATACCTGGGTTCCATCCCAGTACTGTGTGTTATGCTGGCGCTGGAACACCGGCTGCTACATGATGGCCACTGAAGCCAGACAAGGAGGCATGTGCCTGTAATCCCAACACTGGGGAGGCTGAGACAGGAGGATTATTACACGTCTGATCTGTGCAGTGAGATTCTGTACCAAATGAACAAACAAATAAATAAATAAAATATTAACTACTTGCACAAAAGTTAAACCAAAGTAAATTTGTTTTCATAAGAGTAGTTGTCAGAATGCACACTTTCCAAACTGGAACGTGTTAAGGATCCAGGAGAGAACATAGTCTGTAGTGATTGATGTATCATGGACTTTGAAATTCAAAATTACATTTCCATTTAAATATCTAAAAAATCTGGAAATCAGGGGCTATTTGTTATTGTTCAGTAAGTCGGCGAAAATCAAAAGCCAAAGTGTACTTTAGAACAGAAATCATCAAAGCAGGAGATAAGTTCTATTCAGCTTGATGACTTCTAAAAAATAAAATCCAACCAGAAAAGAGCCATGCTGACTCCTGTTCTGATGTCTGGGGTTTGTCCAGATTCCAGTAGCAGAGGAAGGGAGCGGCTGCTACAGGTAGTGTACCTGAGGGAGCTGAAACATTCAGCTCATCATTCAGCCCTTTCTTAGAGCAAGATTTGCTCGCTCTTATTCCAGGAGCCTGATTATGCTGCAAGACCACATTCTTATTCATCAAAAGCCTCTTGTCAATCCCACGTCTTCAACACGCAAACAAATTAATTTTCATTCTTTTTCCTTTCATCTCTTATCTCAACTATTATAATTTACTTCCTTAGTATATCTATCTGAATAAATGCGATATTTTCTTAACCCATTCCCTCCACCCCATGGTAATCAATTTACCTTTGATTTTCAGTGTGGAGACATAGATCTATCCACCTTACCTCTTTATAATGCCTTAGAAAGTTTCCCAATTTCATTAGTATCTTTTCTAAAGCTTGCCTTATTCTACCTTTAGCTTAACCTTGTTCACATTTTTGAGGAATTCATGGCATTCTATTATTTATCTACCAATATTATTTTCTTTACCACCCTTTCCTTTTTCCATACATTATTTTCTCTAACCAAGTCACTTAACTGATCTTCAATATACATGATGAACTTCAAGTACCTTCTAAAATGTTACATAGCCAAACCTTTTCTAGTTATCAATTGCATAACATATTCAAAACTTTAGGGGGTATTGTCAAGGCTTTAGTAAAAAACCTAATGCCATAGAATTGTGTAGACCACACTGATTATTCTGATGGCTGTGTGGAGATGAAGTGGAAGACATAGATGTTGGGGCATTATTAAATTATGTATTACCTCAGTAAAAGTAATATCTGACAGTCTTTTGATCTAGGATGTATAAGGTAATAGAAATGAGATGAGAAAATGACTCCATAGAGCTATCAGAATTAAAAATTCTAATAACGAAGGTATATGTGATAAAGATTAAACCTTAACATATGATACTGAGGTTATAAATTTTTTCTAAGATAATTCTGTGATCTTTTTCATTCAGTAGTTCTTGTGTGGCCAGAACCTCATATTAGGGATACACTGAGTGTGACAGCATAAGGAGGAAAGGAATATTGTCTCTACTGAGAGATAGTTGGGCAGAACGTATTTATGACAAATCCATGATATCATGCCATTAGCACAGATTGGTGTTAGTTATTAAAGGGCCACATAGTAAAGAATTTTGTCTTTGTGCTTATGACATAGCCAGAGATCAAGTTCACCCTGGGAAAAGGAGAAACCAACTCTTTAGGCCTTTAATCCGTTCCTCATTAGTACCATCATTCCTGTTTTCTTCTGAGGCTATAAGTGATATCCAGCCACTTGTGCTAAAACTTGTAATGCTCTTAACATACAGATGCCTCAGGTACAAATTAAAACAGAACAAAGCCTGACCTTCCTGTTTGGCATTCTTCATAACCTCAAAAATCTGCTTAAATAGATAGATAGACAGATAGACAGACAGACAGATAGATAGATAGATAGATAGATAGATAGATAGA
>NDGN011422016.1:0-18049 GCA_002564285.1 Tympanoctomys barrerae
ACGATTTGATTTGAAACTGTCTAATTGCTGTTTATCAATAAAATTCTGAAAAAAATAAAATAACTGATGTCAAAATAAATAAATATGGAAAATAAATAAATAAATAAATAAAAGAAAAAAATCCATAACTATGCTAGGAACTATTGTGAATTAACAGTGCAGTTGATGTCATCATCTAATCATGGACAAGAACATATACATATATTAGAGCATGGCTTCTTGGTGTGCTTGGCAAACCTTTGTGTAGAATTATGTTAGAAGACATGGTAAAATAAAGGATGAGGTAAATTTCTTCTTCATTCCCTCTTCTTTCAACAAGAATCTCAAATTACTTTTACTTTTTATAGGTAACACCAACACACACACACACACACACAAACACACACACAAATCCTCCATGCTGTGAATACCATCACTCTATTCAAGTCACTCTCTCCGGTGTCTTGATCCCTCAGTCTTCTTTCTGTATCCTGATCTACCCAGTAAATGTGGTTTTATTATGAGACCTATGGTGCTTTATTGTTCATATTTATCTGTGGTCTGTTTTCCTTCAGTGTATTTCCAGGTTCACTTCTCTTCCCTTCCCTTCCCTTTCATTCTCCTCTTCTCTCCTCTTTTCTTTTTCTTTCCTCTCCTCTCTTCTCCCCTCCTTTCCATTTTCTCATTCCCTTCCCTCCCCTCCATTCCCTTCCCTTCTCCCCTTTCCTTTCCTTTCCTCTCTTCCCCTCCCCTTCTATTTTCTTCTTTCCTCTCTCTTCTTTTCTTTTTATTTTGTCCTCCCCCTTCTCTCTTTATGACACGGGATCTCACTAGGTTGCTATGTAGTTTAGGCTGGTCTTGAACTGATTATATAGCTTAGTGTGGCTGAGAACTCACGGCTATCCTCTCTGGATTGTTGAGTTATAGGAATGGGTTGCCATGTGTTACTGTGCCTGGCCTATTTCCAGGTACTTGAGAGCAGTGATTTATCTTTTTTTTCTTTTTCGTCTTTCTTTCTTTCTTTCTTTCTTCTTTCATTTTAGGAAAGGATCTATAGAGTGTTCCTGGTCACTAGATCAGACTCATAGCGATCCACCTGTTTACAGCCTCCCAAGAGCTGGGATTACAGGCACACGCCAACATGCCCAGTCTCAATTGCCATCTCAGTGTGTCTCAGAGGCGCAGCTGGCACAGCAGGCCAGGGGATCAAACCCCCGAGCCCTGCACCTGCTTGCATGTGCATTAATCCACTGAGCTATTTGGCCGGCCCTGGGCAGTGATTTATCTTATCCACCATTAGTCTTAGAGTTTGTCTATCTAGATGTGTGATCTGAATCCAAAATTCCATGTATATTAATTGTAAGTAAATATTTTTACATGCCATTTTTGGATATAATGCCACATATATATTGTCCTTTTTATATTAAGAGGTTGTTGAGGCTTGGGTGAGACTCTAGAGGTAATGCATAGTCCAATGGGTCATGTGGAGTAGAAAATAGAACATCTATATTCTCAATGCTGATGTAGTTGGGGTTCACATGTAAGTGTTTTCCTTAATGTCTGATAATTAAGGGAAGTGTTTTATTCAAGGGAGGTTCCTGCAGGTGAACAGTTTCTAAATGAGTCATTCTCTAGCTGGAGATAATAGTGGTAACTGAATTTCTTTTAATTAAACATGTCTTTATGCCCTTTCCTGATTCCTTCTAAGAAAGAAATCAAACTTTGTTAAGGGCACACAAGGCTGCTGAACATTGTGGAAGGAGCTGCTGAGCAAGCAAAGAAAACCGATGGTGTCAGTTGATCTGAAATTTTTGGGCAGTTCACCACTGGGCAGAGGTCTAAAGTGGCCTGGCCTTGCTCCAAGCCTATCATAAAATACATGGGGCCTTGATCCAGACCCTTGGGCTGTATGTGATTGTCACATTGGACCTTATTGTTTCTGGTTTTCTGAATACCCCATTTGCTCCACATAAAAGCAGGTGAACTGGGGTTGAGGTCTCCATAGTATATCAATAATAAAAGGCAGTGTACTGGACCATCTTCAATCAACTCTATATGAATAGGAAATTAGAGGACAAGTAAAGTATATAAGTGGGAGAGAGCAAAGGGGAAACGGAAAAGCAGGTGGATGTGATGGCTAATCTGTCTGTGTCTCCTCTTACTACCCTTTCCTTGCTACTTGTTCCCTGAATCTCTGTGCTATGTAAACTGAATCTGCTGTGAGAAATAGCCTTGGGAATTTTTGACTGCAGCTAGCCAAGACAAACAGGGAAGTTTCATTGCTTTGGACCACAAATTGTCAGGGACACTGGCATTCTGCTTGGTCCTTGTTGTCTGGTGACACCTTCTGCATTCACTGGCCTGGCTTTCATCCAAACTGTGTGAATAGCCACTGCTTCCTTCCTGACCAAATGTGATCTTCACAAGAAGCCTTCACTGCTGGGTGTCCCAACCCATTAGTCAGATCCCCACCAATGTAAACGTAAATCTAGTTCACAAAGGGCAAGCAAGATGGCTCAGGGGACTAAGTCCTGCTTAGGCAAGCACAAGGACCCAGGTTCTCTTCCTGGTCCTGCATGCTACTATGACCCCTCCCCAAGGCATGCAGAGTTGGCAACAGAGACCTGGCATAATGGCACATGACTGCAATCCCAGCTCTGGGGAGCTGAAAATAGAAAGATCACTGAGTCTGAGCTGCATATGAGACCCTGTATGAAAGACATGAATAAAATTTTAAAGAAATATTGTTCACAAATTCAAGTTCACCATTCCTCTTGGACAGTAAAATTTGAACTAATTTCTCTCTACTTCTAAGACAGTGATCCAAAGATGTGTGGTGTTCTTTATTCCATATTCTTCAGAGTTTAGAACTCCAGTTGCTACAAAAGCTTCTATGTCCCTTTGGATAATCACCCACTTTATCTGGCCTTTATTTAATCCACTTTTTACTAGGAGGTGAGTTAGAAAGTGATAAATGATCTAAATTTCTTGAGCATGGGTGGGGAGTTATCCAAAGTGATGGTAGAATTTTGTGCTTGGCTATTTACTGGGGAAATTAGCAAGAGGCAATATAGATCCTCTTTGAAAATACCTCATGTAAGTGTTTGGCTATTCCATTGCCAACCAAGACTGAATTGGTAAAATCTATTTAGTAAATGAACATTTATAAGTGCTTTTCTGTGGGTTTGCTCCTGTATCACAGGTTTCTGCTAATTTTAAATGACACTGCCTCTTCTCTGGAGATTAACAAGATATGAAGCAATCCCAATATTTTAATCAGTGTTTTGGGATGATTCCTGCTGAATAGCAGGAAATGGTGTTCTTCTTGAAATCCATTTTTCATTTGTTTTCTCATTTGCATCCCTACTTTAAAGAAAATTGACTTTTAAAGAGTGAGAGATAATTAATCTTTGAAAATACTGCAATTGGTTGGCTTTAGTGCTATTTCAGAATTCCCAGCACATACCCCAGCCAAGCAGAGTCCCGCCATGGGAGGAGTTAGAATGACAAAGGTGGAGTAGCACTGGCCTGCAGACACACAGGATTCAGCACAGTGACAGCCCGGCTGGTGGGGAGGGGCTGGGAGGCCTGAGACCAGCTCTCCACTGCTCCGTAGGTGGTCTGGGAGAAAACCTGTGCTCCTTGGAGACACTTCACTGTCTTTCTGCAAGTGGAGAGATGGCCTGCTCAGTTAAAATGAACTGCAAGGGCAGATTGATTGATGTTCTGAAATGTGTTATAAAAGTTAGATTATAAAAGAATGGATTTCATCTCCAGGAATGTGATACAAGGCAGGGACATAAACCCCTCCAAGTACAAAACAGATAAAAATGCTGGGTAAAATGCTTCAATATGTTTTTGCAAAGCATGACCGAGTTTGCAGTGGAATAAGAGAAATCATCAAAAACTATAAATGACAAGAATATGCTATTGAATGAGGGTAAGTTAGCAGTAGGATTGGTAATTGTCCTGAGCACATGTACCTCCAGGAGGACATCATCAACTGTCTCTACATGCATCTGAATCTGCATCTGCACATGCATATTAAATAGGACCTCAAAGCTCTGGTATCCTAGAGTGTGGGTTTTGAGGCACCATGAACGTGCAGTGCATGCACCTTCCAAAAGGGCACCAAATTTGTAGTCTTAGCAGGTTGGGAGGTGGGGCTAGGAACTCTTGCATAAGGCTATGAGTCCCAAAGGTGACAAAGGTGATTTAGAACATAATCTGCCCCGTGGAAGGAATGTTGTTGGTCTCCACATTATTTCTGCATAGAATAAAAAGAAAAGGAAAAAAAGCAATCTCCACCAAGAATTCTTAATTCAGATGCTTGCCTTTCAGATTTGATGTGTAAATCATTGCACCTGTGTAATTAAAATGTAAATTAAAACACAAAACACATAAACTCAGACATAATGAGCCCCTTGCTTGACAGTGTCCACCAGAGCTTGACAAAACAAATGCAAATTCTCAACAAAATAATACATTTTATGCCAGGTCACACAATTCTTGTAAAGTTTGAAGGAACCAGAGACTGCGTTAACAGTCACTAAGTATAAGGCTATCATGAGTGAGAGTCAATAGATACAACAAGCTATAGAGTTACACTCACAACGCATGTAAATTTTGCAATAGTAAGCACAGAATATAAAAAGAACTATGTTTCATATATTTAAAGGAAGATAACAGAGGGATGGATACCAAGAAGATTTGCGGGAATTAACCAAATTGGATATTTAGAAACAAAAAGAATAGTAATTAAAATCAAATGCTATTTTGTGCAGCCTAAGTACCAGGTTGAGCATAAAGAAAGAATGAATTATTATTCTGGAAAATAGGTCTGAAGATATTATCCTGAATTTAGTTTTGAGACAAAGGGATAGAAAATATCAAGTAGGTTAAGAGATACAGAGAACAGAATGGTAAGATCTTGCACCTGCCTGATTGAAATTCCAGAGAGACTAGAGAGAATGGTGGGGATGCAATATTTAAATTGATAATAGACCAAAATGCTCCAAAATTGGCTGAGAAATTGGACACCTTGAATCAAATACCAAACTAACGGGAAGCACAAATAAGGCAAATTATAGGTTACTCTCATTCGTGGGCATATATACATAAAAGTCCTTAACAAAGAGTTCCCGAGTAAATCTGGCAATGTATAAGGAAGATAATAATGCTTTATGACTGGTCCCACAGTCTTTTATTTATTTCTTGGTCATTTTATCAGCTCATGTGTATTTAAATGCCATCTTTTTTTTTTTTTCTGGAACTGGGGATTGAACTCAGGCTCTTAGAGCTTGCCAGGGAAGCGCTTATTCCACTGAGCCATCTCCCCGGCCTTTAAATGCCATCTTTATCATGCTGTCTTCCAATTTTACATCCATAGCCAGAACTTTTCATTGAGTTTGGACTTAGGCATCTGCAAGCCTAGGTATTGTAGACAACCCACTCAAAATAAATCCAGAGTAGAACCTTTCCTTTTTTTTCCCTCACAAATCTGTATCCTTCAGCCTGACTGTCCTCCCCTCTGATTTCTAGCTAAGACCCAAGGCTTGTCCCACTTTCACGGTTTTATTTTTTCTATATGTGCTTAACATCTTAAGTTTCTCCACCAAATGTTTTTCCTGAGCTTCCGCCTCCCACCGCAGGTTGGAGAGAGTTGCCCCTTCAATGTCTCCCTTATCTTCCTGAAACTCTTAGCATAGCGCTATCATATGGCATCACAATGGTGGCATATTTGCCTTCTCTCACTAGAGCCTTCTAGAGAAAATATCGGCTATGAGCACAGTGACCCTTCATTGTCAGTTGTTCAGTCGATATTAGAAGACTACCTGAATGAACAGAGCCGGAGAAATTCTTTAGTAGATGCATATTCAGGTCAATGAAGGAGAGAAGAGATCCATAGAAATGTTCTTCACCCAATTTGAAAATTGCAGCAGCCCATGAAATGTTTACTTAGAGTCTTCAAGGGTAAGCATGAGCTTTGGTCATCTTGAGGGGAATAACTGGAGCCAGGGGAACATTTTAGGTAAAGAGAATAAAGTGAACAAAATTTACTGTATTGGAATATAAACAAGATATCTGAATCTAAGAGTAGTTGGGAAGCACAAACATATCTTTAGATGATTGAGATTCTCTGTTTCTTTTGAGGTCAAATACTAAAGTTTGGCTTTTCACCTTGGGATTGGGGAGCATCCTAAGGATTTTTATTGGGGAACTGTGTGGTTAGATATATAACCTAGAAAATCATCTCGAAAGCAATGAGGAAAATGGCCCAAAGGTGTGGAATTGAACATAGGAAAATACGTTGCAGGGCTGATAGCTATCTGACTGATAAGCGATAAGAGGTGACTAGTACATTGATGATTTGTTGGCAAGGAAGGAGTCAATTGTTCTGATCAGAGTGCTGTGCACAGGGACCAGTGGCAAGCCTAAATATTCTGTTAGAACTGTCATCCAGGGGATTATCCAGCTGTCAGCACCCCCTTGTCAGGCAGGAGCTAAGCTGACCTTGTTTGTATCTCTCTGGAACCACTGCTGGAGTGTACGGAGATATCCCCCATCCAGAAACCATCTGGAGAAGGTCAATGTGACCTGGGGGATTTATATTCATTAAAAGTTTTCAAAAGCACAAGCCATTGCTTATGAAAGAAAAGATTATATCAACTTTCATTCCTTCTCCTGTTCCCTGTCTTTTGCTGGTTACTCTTTGGTATCATCCTTGATTTTGAAGCTGAAAACAAATAGTGACTGCATCTCCTATACTCATTAAATGTGGGAAGATAGATTATTCCTCAAGGGTCTAAAATTTTACTGTTAAAATTAAAACACATACAGATATTTAAAAACATTTTGGACATCTTTTGTGGAAAATAGCAACTAATTATTAAACTTGTAGATTGATTACGGTGCATTCCTTTGTATAATCCCCCCTTTAAATAACATTTTAGAAAATACTAATTTATTAAGCAAACATAAGAATCTCCACAGTCTGTTGTCTAAATATTTAATTTGCATGTAGGATCATACATCTGATAGGGTGGGATAAATGTGATTACATTCATTAATATAGATGTTCCAAGATGAGTGTTTTCTTTCTGCACAGTGATGTTCTTCGACCCAGATTTGAGTTAGGGCCCACTGGCTTTTAATGCCACACATTACTATCTGTTCTATCTTTAATGGATAATGTTGTCAATACAGCTAAACAAATAGCAGCCGAGGAACTGTATGCATGTTCTAGCTCTCAGGAGGAGGCCCAATGAGTGGCATGGATCTAAACAAATGCATTCCAGGGGACTCACTATAGGCTTCCACACAATTTTGTGTGCTTTTCTCTGCCTCACCTGCACAATGGGTTGGGACAACCCTTAAGGCAAACTGTGAAACTGGGCCACAGCATGGACTCCAGAGAAAGATAACCTTTTGCTTAAATAGGTGTTCAAGAGTCTAGAAGAAAACTAAGCCTACTGGGTTAAAGCATGTCATTGTTGTCAGACAGCGTTTATTAGAAGATAAAAATGCATCCACAAATATTTGCTAAACACAGTGTGCTGCATAAATGCATGTACTATAGAAATGTGAACATATACTAGCTTTTACTGAGAAGCAACACAGCACAGAGGCAAATGAGGCAGACTGTATAGACTTCCTAATTTGAATCTATGCCTCAGTTTCCTTATGTTTAAATAAGTATGTAAAATTTACCTTTCTCAAGGGTGTTATCAGGTTTATTTATTTACTTTCATGTATTTGATTGTTGTAGGGTCTCACTATGCAGCTTGGACTCATGGTGATCCTCCTGCTTTTAGCCTCCCCAGTGCTAGGATTACAGGCATGTATCACTATGCCTGGACTCTGGCCTGCTCAGCATACCCTGGGGATGATGCCAGCCTGGTATGTGGTGCTGAGGATCAAACTGTGGTCCCTGCACTTGCCTAAGCTTGCCTAAACAGGTAGTTTAGTTCGCTGAACTATCTTGCCAGCCTCATATTGTGAGGTTTAAATGTGTAAAAGGACATGAGTACTTAGGAATTGCCTGTCACAACAGTCTGCCCTTTTTTCCTGTTGGTGCCTGGCTTTTTTTTCATGTCTGGCCATCAGCAAGCACTCAGTGTGCCTAAATTCAGTGTCTTGGCATTCACTTAATGGCTGAATACATATTAGGTGTCAGAGCCCAGGCTTGGCACCAGGACATTGGTACTTAAGAGAGTTTCTCAGCCTCCAGGAAACCCAGTCTTTGCAGAATAAGCAGATATTTAAATGGTGGTTAATTTTGTGTCCTGAAAGGAATAACAGGTTCCAACATAAAATTTCAGAGTTTAGTAGAGTGGAGAGAGCCTGAGTTCTGATTTAGGGGTTTATGAAGATAATTGTCTACATAGTATTTAGTCAGCTCTTGGTTGCTGTGATCAATAGCTGACACCCAGAACTTAAAAGAAGAGAAATTTATTTAGCTTATGATTTCAGAGAGCTCAGTCCATCACGGGTTGACTCCAGGGCAGAAACATGGGGGGAGGTGTTGGTGAACAAGGCTGCTCAGATCAAGGCAAGAAGAAGGTTCCAGAGGAGATGGTACCCAAAGTCATTCTTTCCTGACTTCCATGACATACTCAGAAATGTGCTTTACTAATGCCCTCGGCTCTACTTAAGGCAATCAAATATACAATTCAGTATAAAAGTCACACATAGATTCAACTACTGTGCTGGGTTTCAAATGTGACTAAGAATTGGAATGTCAAGAGATGAAAAAGAGTGAAAAGGGTTAAGGAAGACCCTTTTCTGGAAAGACCCTTTTCAAGAAGATTCTTCTGGAAGAATCAAACTGGAGCTGTGCTCCTTTCCTGACAGCTGGCATGCTGATGTTCAGCTCATGGGCACTGTCATTTAGAGACCACCAGCTTGTTGCCAAAGAGAGAGACTTGATCCACTGTATGCTTCTGAAATGATCTTCTGGTCAACCCACATAAGAAATCTGTTTGGAATTTAAGTCCAAACCTTTAACAATTCAGAGCTTTATTTTTCTGGGAGAAATGAAATGGCAAAAAATTGGGACAATTTATAGGTTTCAAAATATAACCATCTTCTTTGTGTGAAGGAGGCTGGAGGATGGGAGTGGCGATTCTACAATCACCTTCTTCTGCCCTTCTACCTCTTGCCTGTCTTTCAACATACTATTATACTGAGAAATGGATTAAAAAACACCTTGGCTTCCAATTCATTAAAATTAAGCATGTCACATTTTACAAGTGAAAATACAATTTTCAGATGGAAAATGAAAACAGTTTTCCTCCTATTGTGCTATTATTGTCCCCACAGTTTCACAGCTGACAGTCTTAACTTTAAAAGCCTATTTTGCATAGATATGCACAGAATTCATAGTAAGCACCAAGAACTGAGTGAACGTATACATCATCGGTCTCAGGAGAGTCAGGCTGAGTGAAAGATCTCTGCATTGTGAGAACCATAGCACCTTTTGGGTGGTCTTGGCTGGCTGGAGGATGGGTCATTCACTCCAGCTGAACCAATTTATCCAAAGCAAGTGATTTGTTATCGTTTATAACTAGCTGCCCCCTCCTTCCCACAAGCCTCATGAACTTGAAGGCCTGGCTTTCGAAAGGGGATTGAATTATGGTGGTCCTATTGCTAAATGTGTTATTAGGAGGTGGGGCCAGTTTGGAGGAAGCGGCTCATGGGGGCATGACCTGGTAGGTTTGTCTGCCTTCCCAGTTGCTCCATTTCTGCTCTGCTTTCTGGCTGAGGTAAGCAACTTTCTCTGCCCTGGCCCCACCATACTGCTGCCAACCTTGCAAGGACTGGAACTTCTAAACCTGAACAAAAATAAACCTCTCCTCTCAGTTGTGAGTGTTGGATATTTTGTCTCAGCAATGAGGGAAGTAACAAAGGCATTGTTAAATATAAATTTATGGGTTTTTTTCTTAGGTTGCTATTGTACTGTTTTTTAAAAACCTGTTGATGGAAGGAGAAATACTCATTCTTTTCTCTGAATTTCTTTTACCTCTTGGATGCCCAGTCTTTTTTTTTTCTTCTATATTTAGGGACGGGTCCATAGAGTCTACAGGGTCTCACTATGTAGATTGGACTCATAGTGATTCTCTTATTTACAGCTTCCCAAACACTGGGATTACAGGTGTGTGCCACCACGCCCAGTCTCAATCATCTTCTTAGTGCACCCCAGGGGTGGGGCTGGCATGGCACACTGGGAATCGAACCTTGGCCACTGGGCTCTGCCTGAGCAGGCACTTTAGTCCCCTGAGAAATCAGGCTGGCCCCAGATTCCCAGTCTTAATGGTGCCATCACCTTCCCTTCTGAGAAACAAGGGAGTCTGCTTGCCTTTTTTTTTAAAGCATATTCTCCCTATGTGACATATGTATAAATAAAGATTCTTAACAGAAAAATCATCATTTGTGTGTCATGTTTTAAAATACCGCTCATCTGGACTTCCGTATTAGCCTGTCACCCAGGCTTCTGCTTTGGGTCTGATATGGAAAACCAATTGTGTTTTACACTTTAGGGCATAAGACCAAGTTTAAACCCCTTGTCTTGAGTAGAAGGCCTTTTGTTACCTGGATCCACCCTCTTCTCCAACTCTTATTCTTTCTCTTCATTCACCTATGTTACATACCAGGCAAATTTGCCTATACATTATTTATCACACATCTGTTATAGCTTTTGTGCATATGCTCTTCCTGTTATATCCCTTTCTTCTCTAATCTCCCTGTCAAACTCCTTCAACTCATCTCTTCAAAAAATTTTTTTGACACATGACAGTCACTTTACGGGAGGGTAGAACTCATTCACAATGGGTAACTTAAGGAAAGTCTAATTTTAACAAAGATGGTCTATAGAAATTGGAGTGGGACATGAGAAAATAAATGGCAAGGTAGTAAGTACCCTTACACTGACACAGAGGCTAGAAGGACAAGCTATAATCTCCTTCTCCCTGGGAAAGAGCTGTTATCTGAATCAAGAGACAACAGCGCCATGTGAGGGATGCAGGCAGGCTCCATCATGTATCTAGCCTTCCTTGTGCAGGAAGAACATGACAAGAACAAATGCCTGGACCCTACTCCCATTTCTCTTCGCAGTCTCCTCTCAGCATTCATTGTTGGTTGCTGCTGAGTGGAACAGGACAAGGAGAAGATGAATGAGACTTTGCCACACATGAGCCACCTTGGCATAGAACTGCATGGTGGTTGAGATGTGGATCTGAAAGGGGCAACTGAGGGTATCTAGTAATCCAATCTGAGCTTAAATGATTACTTTTTAATCCCAAAGTGCTTTGTTAATGCTTCTTTTATTGGCATTAGGGTGCCATGTTGTAGTTGGTTATTTTTGTATTTCTCTTTCTTACTATGTTATGGCTTTTTGGGTAACAAAACTTGTTTTGATTTTAAAATATTTAAATCCTACTTATATTCCTCTAATCCTGGTTATATTCCCTCTTATTTACCTGTTGTTTGTGTCTAGAACTCAATAGAATTTTCCCTAGCTGGAACTGGCTTATCCAGAAAACCAGGAAGAAACCATGAAGCCCTACAAAGCAAGAGAACTGACTCTTCCCTCCTTATATACTGGAGGGGAAGGGACACATTATACAACACTAAAATACATCTTTATACTCTCTACCTCTTTTTCTCTGACAGTCTCCCATTCCTGATTTAATTCTTATCTCCAATCTATTGGTTTCTTCCTCAAAGGACCCCAGTGTCATTATCCAGCCACTGTGAGAACCTAAAAGAGAAAGGAAAGACTCCTTTCTTGTTCATTTCTACACCGAGTCCTAGTAGCACTTGGAATTGGTGAGGTGTGTCTAACCATGTGTGAACTCTGAATATCTTGCTGTTTGATCCTTTTTATCCTTTTTTATGAGATATCTTATAAGTAGGCTTCTAACTGTTTACCTTTTGGGTTCTACCTCAGTATCTACTTGCCCCTTTTAACCTGAGAGCCCAGAAAAGAACTCCAGTCTTAAATAAAACAACTGAAAATGAGTAAAGAGAGGACTTCTTGACCACAATCTTGTGACTGGCAGGGCCATGTCCAGAGTGCCCAGTGTGCAGCTACAGTTGCTTCTCAGACCAGTCAGCCCTTGTGCCCTAGATATACATGTGCTTCCTGCCATAGTTAGATTACAGAGTGAGAGGCAAAGGGCTTGGATTATAATTTTTTTCAGATTCTGTATTTTATTAGTATATGTTTGCATTACGTACTGATTACACTCATTTTGGGTCTTGGTACAGCTACCTAACACACCTTAAT
The DNA here is from genome assembly GCA_002564285.1 of Tympanoctomys barrerae. Taxonomy (NCBI): domain Eukaryota; kingdom Metazoa; phylum Chordata; class Mammalia; order Rodentia; family Octodontidae; genus Tympanoctomys; species Tympanoctomys barrerae. The sequence continues at coordinate 12,266 of NDGN011422016.1, forward strand.
TCTTTGGATTATGATTTTGATGAATGAAGAAAAGAATATTGATGAGAAAGAGCAAAAAAAAAAACCTTCCTTATATTGTTAATCCCTAAATGGAATTTTTAGCATGGTTTTGAGTGCAAATTTTCTTTTTTTGTGTGGGAATTATAGCTCATTAAGTATGCCCGTGATTTTTGCATGCTTAGACTCCTTTTTCTACCCATACCATCATTAAATTCAACATAACTGTCCTTATAAATTGGACAGTTGCTATTCATAAAACCTTGGCTAACGGATGTGTTAGCAGTGTCTATAGTGATGAACTTCAATCTTTATTTCTATGAAGTAGGAAATGGGTATAGAGGAGCAAGATAATGTAGCTGATGACAGAGAAGTGAAAGATAAATTTATTCCTACTATGTGCTCTTCCTATGGACTACTCATCATGTGTCAGTGAGAGCCTGTAATACCCTTCATTGTAAGTACATTTTTAATGCCTGTATCTTCCACTTCACTATGTACTATGAATACAGAGAACTGTTTTATTTATTATTGCAACCCCAAGTGAGGCCAGATCTAGTGTGCTAAGTGTGGCTATAGAAACTCTTCTTTCATTTCTTCTGATCTGATGGATGGATAAGACACACAAATTGTTTTCACACACCCTTACATAGACTATGTCATTGAGATAGTTGTGTTGTCACTTATGCTGATTCAAGGCTCTGCAGTCCCACAGTATCACCTCTTACAACTATCAGGAACCATCAGTAGCTTCCAACAAAATGAAAATGTGTATGAAGAGGTGGAAGACCCATGGTTCATTATAACCTATGAACTTTCATGGATGAGTTGACTCTAATATTTTGCCAAATCAGCTGAAATAAGTTTTGGAGTGGGTGAAGAGAAGAAAGAACTCTTACCTTGGTCCTTTCTATGGATGGAGTATGAAGGAAGACTTCTCTGGGTGGTGAAATCTGACAGTTGGTGTTTGTCTAAGGTGGGACCTTATCATGGCTGAGTGCATCTGTGGGGCATTTCAGGGGGGACTCAACAGTAGGGAGGAAGCAGGATGAAGGGAGATCTCTCCAGTACCTCAAATTGTACATGGCACTCTGCTGGGAAGTGTGTAAGGTGAGCTAGCACATGCAGCTGTCTGCCTTTGATTTTGGTCTCCAAAACCACCTTAAACCCAGAATAAACTCACTTGGGAAAAAAATGACTGAAATGTGTCCAACACAAGGCAAAATGTTGTGAGAACCTCTTAAATACCTGAAAGATGCTGTTTGGGATGAGTATGGGGCAGACATGAGGAGTGTTAGTCTGTATGCTTTCTCCGGGGATCTTACAGTATCATTTTGAAGACTTCATAATAGTGTATCGCACCAAGCACTTCTTTGCCTTGTATTTAAAACATATCAATCTTTGTTCAATCAATAACATAGACCATCTGCCTTCCAGACACTTGTCAGAGAGTACAGTATAACCTCAAATTGTTAGCTCTGCAGCTCTTATCAGAATCCAATCTGAGAGAAGAGATACTTAAGGAAGACAGTCTCTAAGGAATGGTTTCTTTCGTTCTTTTTTTTTTTTTAGCAATAAGGTTTTTATTCCAATGATATTTTACTGGAAAACCAATGTAAAAAAATGGAGAGAAATGAAGGTGTTCTAATTAAAAGGGATAAGAGATCCCTACAACACCTTGGTCTTTTTTAGTCCCTAAAGCATCTGTACATTACCTTACAGTCTATATAGGATATGGTTTGGAAGCCACAAATTAAAGGCAAATACAATATCTTTACATTTATTCAAGCTCTTCCTTTGCAAAATACAGTGAAAGGGTACAACAGGCCTCCTTTAATTAGCATGTGCAAAACATGCTAATTTCCTGAATTATGCCTTTAGGTTTTCCTGAGGGCAACAGAAAGAACTATCTTGTTTTTCTCTTCATAAGCTTTTGAACTGATAGAAAAATATTGTAAGGAATATGTGTACTTTTGTAGTTCAAAGGAAAACATACAGAAAGGGATGATAAGCAGTATCTTAGTAGATCTGATAGTGAGATTAGAATAAATTGAGAATAGCAGCGATTACAAGCAGACAGAAGTTCGGAAGCTGGTGCTATTATCCAAAAGCAAAAATATTGGAATCTGGGCCAGAGTGCTGATGCATACAAGATGGGAATCATTGTTCACAACACTCATGCAGGATGAAATGGGTGGATAGAGGGCTATCACATGCCAGGAGAAAGAAATCAGAGGGGCCATATCAAAAATGGTGGAGGTATTAGGAAATCCAGAGGAATTTGACCAATGGCATTTATTAAAGGGTGAGAGGATCGCTGTCTTTTGCAAGATAGGATCAGAATGGGAGTCACCATCTGTGAATCGGTTCTTCTGAGTCAAAAAGTTCATCTACGGAAGGGTTTTGTACATTTAGAAGTGGTAACATCAAGCACTTATCTAGGACTCTGATTCTGTATTTAAGAGTCTGTTGGCCAAAATTCCTCTTGGATAAAATTATTGCCTACATCCTGAGATCTTACCCAAACAATGAGGTCTTTCCAGGTCCTTGTAATTCAATAAAAATAATAATTATTACATTTGTATTCCTAATGGATGAGAACAATTCACCAAAGGGGTTTTGCATCCATTCTCTTGCTAACCCTTCCAATAACCCTGTAAGGATAGTAGAGCTGATGATACCTTGATTTCTTGGCAAAAGATACAAACAGAAAGATAAGTGGCAAACTTCTGGGTTAGGATGAAGCCATGCTGTGATGGAAACTGTGGTTCATAACACTCATCCAGTGTGAAGACGGATAGCTAGAGGACTATCACACATCAGTAGAGTGGAACACAGAGGGGCCAGGCCTTTTGCTTGAAGCTCTACTCACGGTCTGCCTGTCCCATCACAGGCTTATCTGTAGGGCTCTGCATCCCTGTCTGTGTACAAGTACACAGCATGTAACAAACTCTGGAAATAGAGAGTGTCTGCTCTATTTATTAGTTTCTGCATCATCTTTCCAAACTTTTCTGAATTGGATATTGATGTTAGCCACTTGGCTCAAAGGGCTGTTTCATTTTTCCAATGTCTCAATTTTATTCATTTAGCTGGTATCTTGTCTCTCCTTATCCATATTTTATCCACATTAGTACTATCTTGTGCGTCTGAACTCTCATTTAATATGCACAGGCAGGTGTGGTCTGCATGTAGATGCCTTTGCAGATATCTTTCTTCAAGTTTCCTGTCCTCCCATTCTGGATATCTTTGTTGGCCCTGTGGCCTGTGTCTGAATCCTGTCAGTGCACTTATGGTGGTAGCCTATATATTTTGTGTAAATGTGACCTTTGAGATGTTTTAAATTGCTCTGTTGTACTAATGAACAGTGAATCTTGTTTGTGAAGCAGTGTATTATTAGACATTAAAACATACTTTTTATATATTATATAGTGTAAGTATATATCATATATTATTTACCATATATATGCATGTATATAAGAGTATGTATGTAACTGCCTCTCATTCTCTTTCCTCTGTCTCTCCATCCATCCATCTAATCTTCTTTCCATCTACCTATGTATACATGCACATGCATTATATTAAAGAGTAGTTCCTGAAATCTAGAAATAAAAAAAATAACCTTGACTATGAAATGTCTGTAAAAGAACATAGTCAGTTTGATTTATACAGTCCACAAGAGGTTATTCAGAAAAAGAAAAATCATTTATTGGAAGCACTGAGTTTTAGACACAGAAGTCATCTTAGAGGGCAAGTGCAAATTCTCATTTTTAGGCTAAGAACATGTGTTATAGAGTTAGTTTAAAGTCAGTTATCTCACTGTGACTTGTTCATCTGGGATTGGTGCCTGGGCATCTTCCAATTTGTGCTGTGGTTCACTTCCTTATGTTTTTTTGGTCTCTCCCTGCATGTATCTTTGTTTCCAGTATGTATAACATTTAGGAGGCTAATTAAGATTATAGTTTAACATCATCATCTGTTAATGTTTTATTGTGGGAGTTACTTCAATGATTATGTTTGAAACTAAATTCTCCTGGGACCAAAACGTGCCTTGAGACAGGGATGATAAAAGCATAAAATTGAGAGCTGATTTGACAGAAAGTAAGCCTGCAATGTGGTAAGGAGCTTGGCATTAGTGTGTGTTCCTTTCTTAACAATTTGTCAGGGAAAGATAACACACACCTTTTCTTCTCACCTTTCAGTCTCCTTGTCAATCCCTAGGATAGAAGCCAAATGTCAGGTATGCAGACATGACAATTTCCTTCACAGAAGGGTTGTGATTGCCAAATGACCTTCCCTTGCCACCATCTTGAAGCTTTGTGTTTGCAGTTATCTAGTGTTGGCATTGGATAGTTAGGTTTGCCAGATGTTGATTTTGCAATTTAGTGAGACACCTGGTAAAATCCTTGAATGGAAGCCAAATTGCCTACACATGTAAAACATTTGGATCCCAACTCTCAGTATGGATGGCAGTTTTGTGTTGCTGTAATACACTCAGAGCACCAAACCCAGCTTTGCCTCATGTGATTTTAGTATAGTAGTAATATATGTGTGCATAAAATTCCTTGGGAATTTTGCAAAGGATTTTTTTTGTAAATGTGGCTGCTGGTGGGTATTTTCTACTCCAGATAGATAGATAGATAGATAGATAGATAGATAGAGATAGATAGATAGATAGAGAGAGAGAGAGAGAGTTGAGATGATCAATCTGAGTTGGATTTAGTTAGAACAGAGATACTATATACCTGAAGAGGGGTGAAAGGCACACAACTAGTACTTTCCCATGGTTGATAGTAACTTAGAATAGACCATGTATGACTTTATTTGGGTGGTCTGGTCATCAACTAACTTGTAAGTACTAAATGATTCCTCAGTTTGGATAAATGAGATGGATTACATGTAGGCATAACCAAGGACTTCCCTTATTATGTTTTGTAGACCAAACAAATTCAAACTTTGTCCCTACATTTCACTCTTGGAAGCAAAATACCTAAGCAGTCTAAAAGTTACATAAATTCAATTAGATTTTCTCTATAGTACTACCCATAAGATCATTATTTTTTCTACTTGTTAAAAGTGTCATTCATTAATTTTTACATTTTGTACTTAGAAATGGTTTCATACTTACAGAGGAGTTATATGTTCTCTCTCTTTTAAATACTTTTATGTATTTCTGCCCTAAAAACAAATCTAATATATAACTTCATACCATATAAATATGCTGTTTCATATTATAATGTCACCCACCATTTTTGTGTCCATTGAGAAGTTTTGCTTTATTTATTTTTGAATGATAAATTTAGTGACTCTATTTTATGCTTCAGCTATTGAACTGGACATAAACATGACTGCAAGTCACTCCGTAACCTTAGTCTATTAGAAAAAACAGACACGTAAGCAAATATATTACAGTCAGAAGCAAGTGCAACAAGGACAGTGAAAGGGTAGCCTGGAAGAGGTTGGATGCATTCTGCCCGGTCAAGGAGGTCAGAGAGGACCTCCCAGAAGAGATAATTTCTGGAGGTAATGTCTCCAATTACAGCTGAGGACACATTCTGGGCCTAGTATATTTTTATGGACTTATGAAGTCCTAGCTGTTGTCAATTTAACATTTTCCTACCACTTTTTTTTTTAGTCTCAGTATTTTTCAGAGTCTTCAAACATTTTGACTTTTATTATAACAGGAAGACATACTTTTTACACTGTGCGTGCGTGTGTGTGCGTGCATGTGAGTGCACACAGATATGAGTGCAATTATCAGGCACAATTCTTCTTCTTCTTCTTTTTTTT
>NDGN011422027.1:0-10009 GCA_002564285.1 Tympanoctomys barrerae
GAGCCCAGCAAGTTTTTATGCAAGGAAGGGACATGGTCATATTTGGACTCCAGAAATGTGCCTCAGGGGTGCCATCAAGGTTGAACTTGAAGAGTGCTGAGGTCAGGAGGCCAGGGTGGCAGCCACACCAATGTGGGGCTCAGTGAAATTGTGGCCAAGGTGTAGATAAGACCAGGACTTTCTGCAGGGAGATCTTGGAGGACTTGGGTAAGGCTGGACAGAAGAGGATGGGGAAGGGAAAATCCCAGAGACTGAGAAGGAGGGGGAGACCTCAAAGAATTGGAATGTCAGAGGAAAGCGGCTCCTAGCAGCTTCAGCAGGCTAGATGTGGGCTTAGCTAGTGGCGCAGACCCATGCGGGGTTTCTTGTTGGACACACCGGGTCAGAGACCACAGATCTCCCTTTTGTCTGACAAGGTGACAGACTTCAGCCCTGTCAGCCTCCTCTGGCTACAGACCTGTACCCACCCCTTCCTTCTACTTCAGGCCCCACCTCAAATCTCTTAGCTGGATGCGCTGGGTCAGCTCACTGAGGGTTAATTCTCTTTACACTCTGTGCACCTCCTGGCTCCCCCTGCCCACCAAGCAGCTCCTGCCACTCTTCCTGCTTCCCACTTCAGCCTCCTGTCCCCAGGGACTGCTGATGGCTTGGCTGGGATCTAGCCAAATGGTGTTGGGGGTGGGCAGAGCTGCCGACAATGCCCCCTCCAGCCTTAATGGACTGAGAGTCTGACTCTCAGCCATGTTGCTGTCAGGCCAGGCCTACACATCCCTGGCTTCTGCTGCTGCTTGGGCCTGCAGAACCCACCTACTCAGCACGGCTGCGTTACTTCACTCACTTGATCATTCATTCAGCAGGGACTCTCCAGTGCCTGCTTGGTGATTGCTGGGCTGTCACTGGGGACACACAGAAGACACAGTCTTGATCTCTGCTCTCTGAGGGCACCAGTCTGATGAAAGAGGCAGAAGTGGAAACCAACAGCTCCCCAGTATAAGGCATGTTGTCCAGAGGGAAACTCTGTTCCAGAACCATGGGACCCACAGTGAGCCAGGGCTTCCAAGGAGCGACACTCAAGCTAGACCTGGTAGGGTGGGCAGCAGTTGTCCAAGCAAAGAAGTGCAGATAAGCAGCACGTAAAGGTGGGCGATGTGAAAGAGAGGAGCATATTGATGGGACAAAAAGAGTTCAGTTTGGCAGGAGACACAAGGTGCATTGAGAACCAGACACACAACAGACAGAAAGGGGCAGCTTCTGTAGGGTCTCAGGTGCCAGGTGAAGGGGTGGGGGTCAAGGGAAATGGAGCTAGGAAAAGATGTTTGAATAGGATGCCTCTCCTAGGAGGCCCTCCTTGGTTGCTACTTCCCTCTGACCACATGACCTAGCCTGAGTCTGTCCCTGATGGTACAAGATCAAGAACCTGACTCAAACTTGGCCTTCCTCATGATGTCTGCTATATGGGAATCCTTGACCTGGCCTACCTCGGAGTCTCTCAAAGGCAGGAGATGCCTCATCTTGCTTCCTACCCCACTCATAGCTCAGGGCTGGGCAACCAAGCTAATGCTAGTGCAGCCGCCAAGCAAGAGAAGACATAGGGAACATCCAGACCAACTTCTGGCAGTTGCTTTCCTCTTCTGTGCAGTGTGCTGTGGATCTGTGTTCCCTACTTACACGCCCACAAGGATGGTCCTGGGAAGCTCCTCCTTTGTGATGCCTATGTCTACCCCGGGCCTTCTCGATATGCCTGGCTATCCAAGGCTGCCTAACTTGGCCTTCTGCCTTTTCTCCATCCTGGCCCATTGTCCTTCTAAATGCCTCCAATCTAGGTCATAATGATCCAGGAGTGGTCCAAACACGTCCTAGTCAGAGAGTGGGAGAAATGAGCAGCTTTTATTCCAATTACACATAGGAAATAGAGTTGGAGACAGATTTTGATTACTCTCCAAAAATAACGAGAAAGAAGTAGTCACTGTTTGAAAGGGAGGAAAGACAGACAACAGGGAGAACTTCCTTCTACTGTAGAGGGTCTGTGGAATCCCCTGGTGGGATGAGAGTGGGTCGGAAGGGTGAGAGAGAGCTTTCTCGGGATAGGAAGGGAGTTGGAGACCGAGGTCCACCCCAGTCCACCCCAGTCTTCTTGCAGCTGAGTGAAGTCAGCTAGGGAGAGGGAGATGGGCTCAGGGGAATGAGGGGTTGGGACTCACGGAGCTGCTCACTGGACTGCTATCTAGCATGTTGGGACAGCCCTGCGGGGAGAGGGACAGAGCCAATGACCATGTGTGGGAAGCTGACTTTCCAATCTGTGCAGGCTGGGGGACAGCATTTAGAAGGACAAGTGATTGGGACTGGCCTCAGAAGGAAGAGTCACCCAGGGTGAAGGGAGGGGCAGCTCCAAGGAGAAGGAGCAGCTCGTGCAAGGCCAGAAGGCAGTCAGCAAGGTTTCCTTCGTGCAGGGTCTGTGGGGGTGCAGAGTGGCCTACGTATGAAGTGCAAGGCTGGAGAGAAGTGCTGAGCAGAGATGGAGTGGGAGAGAAGAAGGGAATGGAAGTAAGAGGACAGGAAGCGCTTTCTGCCATGGAAGTGTCTCCAGCAGCCTTGATGCCCTTGTGTACACTTGTGCATTTGAAACATGACCTGTCCCTGTACCCCAGACTAGGGCCTGCCAAGGGGCTCCTGCCCACTATGACTGGCAGTTCAGTGAAAAAACAGACCCTGGAAATGAGGAAGAGGCAGCTTTTGAAGTATGTGGATCCCTTTCAGAAAGTGGCATGCAAATGAATGCAAAGCACCATGCAAATGAGCCAGCTTGGGCTTGGCAGCTTTAGCTGCCAGAACAGACATCACCCAGAATGAGACATCACCCATTCCACGCTGGCCTCCCGCCCCCTCTGGGCCAGGGCCCCTGGGACAGCTGGAGAGGCCTTGTCTGCTGCTCTGAGCACCCTGGCTTGCCTGAGCCATGAGGCTGTGGCCTCCTGCATGGGGGCCAGAGGCTCTCTGCCAGCACCCTCTTCCTTCCGAGAAGTTGATATATTTAGTAACAGGAATGTTTTCACACATTTGTCTCTCATTGTTCAGCTGCATGCTTCCTGGGAAAGGCCAGGTCCCCAGTGATTTGACCCACTTCTTGAAGTCCCTAAAGTCACCCTCTCACTGCCCTCCTTGAAGAAACAGGAAGCCACAGGGGCTTGTTTGGTGCAGCAGACGGGATTGGAGTTAGCTACCTGGGAGGACTTGCCAGCAGTATTGTCACTGAACTGTGCACACCCTGAGATTTCTGGGTGGTCTTCACATGGCTTCCCTGGGCTCAGAGGAGTCTTCAAAGATAGAATAGAGGGTGTGGCAGACAGGTGTCCATTCAGATTTTGGCACTATTACTCCATAGCTGTGTAGCCAGTTGGGTTCTGGGCCCATTGCTTGACCTTCCCCAGAACCTAAAGTGGAGAATGTAAAGGAGCGAATTGGACTTTCCTGGCATGATGATTGTGAGGAATTTCAAGGCACAGAACTTAGTGCCAGGCATGCAGCAGGTGGCCATAAAGGTTAGCTGCCATTAGGAACCACCCACACTCACCTTCACTTTTAGAAAAATGGTGGAGAGGAGAGACCACAGCTAGGAGCCCAGAGGCTGTCATTGTGTGGGGGAGGCACAGTGGCCTGAAATAGAGCTGTGGTGGTGGTAGTGGTGGGCTTGGGGAGAAGCACAGTTGTAGGTGTGTGTGTGTGTGTGTGTGTGTGTGTGTGTGAATGTCTCAGAAATATGTGGCCCCCTTGTTAGGTTGTCCCTATCTGGTCTAAGATCAATCCCCAGAGAGAACAGTGGAAGGAAGACCTGGATGAGGAAGGGGTTAAGCCCGTGGCCATGCCCTTGGCAGCTAGTGAGGCATTCTGGGAGTTGTAGTCTGGTGTGAAATTGCAGGAAGTATACTTTGTATGGCCTCCTTCCATATAAACGAAATACACACCCTGCTGCTGAGGCTGGCTGGTGGCAGGCCTTGGCGGGTGCTAGGGACTGAAGAGCCCTAAGGAGAAGCAGCTCTGACTCTATCCTGTAGGGATTACCTTGCTTGCTATGTGCTGGGGAAGTAGGTGGGAGCAGGGATAAAAGGATTAAGCTGTAATTGTGGCTCCTTACACATTCACACAGAAGTTTACAGCTGCCTGCGTCCTGTTTTTGCATCTGTGATCTTGTTTAATCCTTACCACAAACCCAAGAGACTGTCTTTTTCTGAATGAAGGAGCAGAAGGTCTGAAGGGGGAACTGACTGGCCCACAGGTGTTCAGGCAGTAGGTGGTGGGGTCTGGAGCACAGGACCCTCTATCTCCAAGGCTCCTGCCCTTTCCAGGGGTTATTGTTCCAGATGGCAAAGGCTGAACCTTAAAATACAGGCAAGATGTGGACAGCAGAGTTGGGAGTGAGGCACCTCAGTAGAGGGACAGCTGAGCAAAGAGCTGCTCAAGTGACAGAAAGCAAGGGATGGGCGGGGGGGGGAGTGGCCTAGTCAAACACCAGTTAAAGACCTGGTTCCAGTTTTGGTTCTGTGATCCCCCTAGGATCAACTAAGGGTTCTGAGCAAGAGCAACCCTCATAAGAGTTGGGGTTTGGGAGGATTGATTTTGCAGACTGGGCTGAATGGATTGAAGCTGAGAAACCCTAGAGTTTAAGACTTGTAAACTCTATCCTTGGAAAATTCAGCACTTTGCTCCTTTTCCTCCGTGTTTTGTTCCCCTCCTCTCCCCTTCCTTCCTCCCCAGCCTGGAAAATAATGAAGGTGTCCTACAGTTATGTTGTAATGCCATAGTGTCAGCAGCAGGGGGTGCTACACGAAGTCTATTCCAGCCTGGATCTTACACTTGAAGGGTCAACAGAAGTCTACAGTAGGAGCAGAGATGTAGAGAGGATAACTGGTATTCCTTGCCTTCCTTGAACAAGATGAGAGACCCCTGCTGTGTTAGCACGCTGTGGGGGGATGAAGCCTGAGGACAGGCTGGAGCCCGCACAGCCGAGACAGCACATAGGGAGAACTGAGTCAGGAAACAAGAAGTTTCGGGAATAGGCTAAGATTTGGAAATAGACTTTAGAATGACATTTTACTTGGGGATTTATACTTCTACTAGGTCATAATTTGCTTGTCGGTGAGATTGGCAGCTTATTTGTGTCTTCAAGTGTGTGTGTGTGTGTGTGTGAATGTGAGCTTCCAGTTATGTGTATGTGTATACAGTTCTGAGGAGGTAAGAATGTTGTGGATCTGTCTTTGTATGAAAGTGTGGACAGTTAATTTGTGTGAGCATGATTATGGGAAGTTGTTACGCGTGTGCAAGGGTAGCTTGTCTGTAGGCACTTGTGTGTAGAATGTTGCATACATTTGTTCTAATGAAACTGTGTCTATCTCCTGGCATCTCCTATCTCCTGTGGGGAGTGTGGGGGTGAGAGGATGCGTGTGGGGGCCTCCGCTCTGCCTCTGCCAACCCAGCGAGGCCACGCCACTTTCTCTCCTGAGTCCCAGCTGCCTGATGGTAGAGAGGAGAGTATTCAAATTTGGTTGGAGGAACTGTCACGGCCCTCACTGATGTGTGGGGCGGGACTTCCTTCAGTGGACTGTGCTACAGCCAGGGCGCCAGAGGAAGAGTGTCTTGGTGTTCAGGTTCGTGGTGGGCCAGCAGACCATGCTAGGCAACTAGATTTAGGAGCTGGAGACGGCTGGGTTCTATTCTCCCTACGTACCTTCTTTCCTACTTTCCTTCCTTCCTTCTTTCCCTCTCTGTTTTTTTCTGTTTTTTTTCTTTCTCTCCTTCTCTCTTTCCCTCTCTCTTCCTATGTGCTACCACTGAACTACATTTTATTATTATTATTATTTTTTTAATTGGAACAATGTTTTACTAATACGCCCCACACTGGCCTAAAACTTGCCATCCTCCTATGTCAGCCTCCCAAGTAACTAGGCTTACAGGCACGTGCCACCATGCCCAGCTCCAGGAACTCTTAGTGGCCATACAACCTTCTAAGAGAGTTTTGGGGTCTTCCAGCCAGTCCTATTGATATATAGGAGCAAATATTGAAGTCCATAGATAGTCCGTGATTAACCCAAGGTCACTGAGCAAGATCCAGGGTGGGATGGCAGAGAGGGACGTGTCTAGTCCGGAAGGCCTCCCTCTCTCCAGCCCTTAGAGCAGATAAGGAGCTCTGCATACTGTGGCCTGAGGCCACCTCCCGCACTTGGGCACTCCTACTCCTTGCAGCTCTTAGATGCTGCCTTTGAAGTTTCTGCCAGAGCTTCTGCATGCTGTGTGAAACTCCTCCCAGCCACTTGTGAAATCTGTCATCCCAAAGAGCATGAAGACTCCCTGGAGAGGAGCCCTGTGGGGGGTGGGGCTGGGGCGGGGCAGCCTCCTCTTGAAGCCTCAATTGCCTAATCTTTGAGCAGGTGCTTTTATCTTAGGTTTCAACTGATCTAACATTCAAGGTATTCTCTACACCAGTGATGGTGAAGCTAAGGCATGCGTGGCACAGCAGGCTATTTGTTATCCTTGCAAGCTCTAAAAGGTTTGCCACCACTGAGGGCCTATCTTGTCTCTTTGGGCTCTGGATACCGGAACAGTGCTGGGACTCGGGGGAAACCTGGAGCCGAGCTTGGGAGAGGGAGGGAGGGCAATCCCATTAGCAAGTGGCTGAGCTTCCTGTCCATGGGTAGGTGGGGGCTATGATTGGGGCTGACCACCTGTTTAGGGAGACTGCAGGTGAGGTTCCCACCTGCAAGGAAGTTGGGTGCAAACTCTGAAGTGCCCTTTAAGTTGTAGCTGCCAGAGAAAGATGTGCTTCGGCTCCTTGGGTATGGGGAGGCTTGGGTCCCCAGAGTGCTTTCCTCGCAGCGTGGCTGGTGGGAGTGTGTGGGCTAGGCAGGTCTGCTGGAAGGAGGGATCCAGGGATCCAGGGAAGAAGGGATCCCATCTCTTTCCCCGGGGGACTAGGGAAACTCTGCCTTCCTGGAGGCTTGGGATTGGAGCACACTCGGGTGGAGTTGGGATGGGATGGGAGGACTGTGAGGCTTTGCGGTTGAGCATGGCGACAGGCAGACCGGCCCGTTCTGAGTCATGGTCCTCTGGTTGGGACAGAGAAGAGGCTTCCTGAGGTTGTGGGCAGGGCAGAAGCTGGGGTAGCCGAGGAGAGAAACAGGTGGTCCTCATTACATCCTGCCCCTGCCATAGAATTCCCAGTTCAGGCTCCAAGTAAAATGCAATTTGAGGCAGGTGGAGGAGAAGTAATGATTACAGAATGGCCTTTATGTTTTTAAAATTACCTGGTTTAGTCACCTCCACAATCTTTGGGGGAGCTTGCCCCATTTTGCAGATGGAAACAAAACACATGACACTCAGATGGTTTCACTGAAGGCAGTTTGATAAAGGAACTGTTAGAAAGAGGAGGGTGAAGGGACCCAGCAGAGCATGCTGAGGGACTTGGGGCTAGTATCAGGGAGGCCCCAGGGGTGAGCAGAGTACTGCAGATCCCAGAAGCAGCCTTGGAGAAGGGAGCCTTGGATTTGGGGTGGCTTGTGGAAGCAAGTGGGGAGAACCCCTCGCCCCTCGCTCCTCATGCCCTGCTCTCCTGCCAGCATGTTGGCTGTGATTCTGGAGGCCTGAGCAAGGGAGCCAGGATGAAGCCACTACTAGAGGCCAGTCTCCGGGGCACAGAGCCCCATGGGAAAAGGAGGAGATTGGACCTGGAGGGGCAAATGGAAAAGGTGAAGACTCATCCAAGGTCACACAGCCGGTTGGCCTCAGAGTTGGTGCCAAAGGCAGGCCCTGTCTTCACATACCTACACTGTCACATTCACTGAGGTGTGTGGGGGCAGGGGAGGCAAGCACTTGAAGCGCTTCTTGAGTGTATCCGTATGCACCCGAGTATCTGCTGAGGGCTGAGGGCTGCTTCCACACACAACCTCCTGCCCTTATCTGGGCAGCACTGGGTCTGCTGAGGAATGCCATCTTCAGGATTCCATCTGTATGTACTCCGCAAAGCTACCTTCTCATTCATTCCTCCCATCCTCAATGCCCGGCTGTCCTCTGTCTTGTGCTTGTCACCCTGACCATGGAGATGGGCTAGACAGGCCTTGCCTTCCTCCTTGCTAGACAGCCATGCCCAGGTGCAGCAATCAGCCTTGTGGGGTGAGCTGTGGAACACGCATGAGGATACATCTTGGGGAAGCCACCTTGCATCCCAGCCTTCAAGAAGGAATGGGAGTTCTCAGGTGGAAGGAAAAAGGAAGAGTGCTCCAGGGGAAACGCCGTCAAGTACAGGGTATGAAAAGTGAGGCATCTAGGGTGGCAGCTGATTCTCTGAGCTGGAGGAGTGGCCCAAGGTGGAGGGGGCAGTGAAGGCCCTACTCACATGGGAAGGGGAAGAGGCCATAACAGGGCCAGGGTGTAGTAAACTTTGGCTGTAGGTGAATGGCAAAGGGTGGGGAATAATGAAAATTGACATGGAGACCGCAGGGAGGTGCAGTAAATGCATAAGGAGGTGGCTAAGGCCGCATGAGTTGCCTAGATGTCCGAAGGGAAGTGACAGCCCCACCCATAGTTCACATGCCAGAGCTTTGGTCCTGGTTCTTCAGTGTGTGCCACCAATGAAGAAGCGTGGCAGCTCTAGACTCTCCCACAGGGGTGTCCCTCCCTTTCTCATGCTGCCTGTGGCTTTCAGACCTGGGAGCAAAGCCAGGTCACTGCCGCCTCATCTCGCGGTCATGCTTATGACCTCTGCACCACCAAGCCAAGAACAAGTCCTTCCTCAGAAGATTTTCTTCCTGGATTTTGACCTCCATCGCTCGGGCTGTCTTCAGAGCCCTGGCTTCAGGCCTGCTGGGAGATGAGTCAGGGAGGATGGCCTGCTCTTGGTGCTGAGGGGTTAGGAACTTCAGCCCAGCCAGCTCATCCGTGTGCCATGTGCCAGTGGGGACCCACTTTCGGCCTCTGCTGGGCCTTGAGCCCTGACTCATTATCAGTGATAATTAGCATGTCCCGTGCAGCCTTCCGCCCCGCTGAGCACTTGGTGATCATTAGGTGCTATTGTGGGCAACTGGATCGCAGCTCCAGCACCCCCTGCCCCAGGCTGCTCCTCCAGCCCCAGCTCCTAGCAGGGAACTGAGTGTCCTGGCCACAAACATAGCACACCGAGACTCAGTTACAAGCCAGACTGGGGACACAAACGCCAACACCAACACACACAGAGAAACAACCTCAACAGACACTGAAGAACTCCCCACACAAAGAAGCGGACTGCAGCCCTGGGATGTGGACGGTCGGCCACCCGCATGCTGCAGATACTGGTGCACACCAGGCAACAGGATGACTTTAAAAGTTGACCTAGAAACAAGAAAAATGGAGCAAATGGAAGCATCCATGCCTGCAACACAGGTTACAGACCCAGACATGCGGCACAGATGCCACTCAGAGGGGAATGGTACATCTCAGGAAAGCAGTCACACGGTGCCAACTCAGTGTCACCCACACAGCCACAGGGACCCCCGTGGGCCCCACACGTAGTATCTTTCCCCTGGGATTTTTAATGAGCTGCTTCCTTTCCTGGCCCTTACTCTCTCCCTGCTGCTTTTCTTCTACCTGCTCCGCTGCTGTCATCCCTCAGACCTTGGGGGCTTCTCCAGGGACATTCCCTAGCCTCAGTGAGGACCTTTGTGCACTTCCCACCTCAGAACCCTTGCCCGCTCCCAGGCACCATCGACTGTTTTTCAACCAGTCCATCAAGTTTTTGATGATAGAGTTTTTTGCCTGTTCCAGATGAGATGATGACTATGGATATGAATGGATCACTGGGATGTTAGGGCCGGAAGTGACAAGAGGCCAATTTGGGGGCAGTGAGTCAAGAACAGCAGTGAGGAGACCCAGCCACTCAGGACTTACAAAGGCATTGTTGTTTTCCTTGGTGCTGGGGCATTAAACTGAGTGGCTTCACACTGGACTACATCCCCAGTCTTAATTTTTTTTTTTTTTTTTTTTTTTT
>NDGN011422034.1:0-14589 GCA_002564285.1 Tympanoctomys barrerae
GATAGTTCATATTTATGTATTGCACATAATCATGCTATTCAGCATTGATGCTATATTGTATTATGTAAATAATAAAAGCCATGTACAGAGGGAAACTTCCATTTGTTCATTGGGTTTTTAAGCCTTAGGTAGAATTGTGCAGGAAAAAAATCAACTTTATAGTTGCATGTGACTTTATAGACTTTGCATGGCTGTAGTGTAAATTTTATTTTCCACTGGAGTCCTTGAACTCTTTGTGAAGTGCACACTATGAGTTTGACATGGCACATGAAAGGGCATTTAATTTTTAAGAACTAAACAGGCATCTTTAGGTCAAATTGTCAGAACTTGACCAAGGAATGAAATTTAAACATACTTTTATCCATACTGTGCTTTAATCTGTTACTGTAATGATTAAAAACTCTGAAGGGGAAAGTAGACCTGACTTTATTTACAAAAAGTTAACTTAGGATTTGGCTCTAATGTAGATATGGGCCCAGAGACTCTTGTCTTTGTGGATATCTATTGTGCCAATTAAAAGAAGATTTAGCATGTAGACTTGCCCACAGAACAACTGAAGCTAAGAGCATAGGCACTGTTTCTTCACCATGAGGTGTTGAGAGCAGTCCTTAACGTGGTTCACTTGTACCTGTCAGTTCTTTACGTGCTGCTGCTTTTGTTTCCTGTGGAGATGTTTGGGATTGAAGTCAGTGCTAAAATGTGGGTGGTATCCTCAATGTCAAGGGTAATCAAAGTGGCTTTGGAAATTATTATTTTGAAAGAAAACTGAATTTTCCAATTTTAAAGTAAGACTCCATTAGTGCTACCTCTGTCAGTGAAAATCCTGGTAGATGTAAATCTAGCTAAAAAGTTCTGAAGTCTGCTTTAAGACTTAAATGAGAAGATAGCCCTTAAATCTTTCAGTTTAGAGAAGAGCTTTGACTAGCAGGAAAAGGTAGATGTTTATATACTTTTACTAGAAACTAGGAGTTGGATTAGCAGAGAACATGCTGTGAGAGATGACGGGAGGGGAGAAGAGCACTGTGGGGCCCCTGCACAGACTCATCTGCATGTTTCCTCAGTTCTGACTGAAGGCTTCAACTTTGTAATGTGTGCTGAGGTTTTAAGCGTTTTAATACTGTTGTGTTTCTCATAAATATGTGGTACCACTTCAACCCAAGTTTTCCTGGATGGTCCACAGTTAATGTTAGCCTAATCCTTTTTTCAGATCTGATCTTATAGTGAGCCTACTCTAAAACTAGGCTTTTAGGTTTGATCCAGGCTGGTTTTTCCTACAGAATAGGTGTCTGCAAAGGAAAGGAGTTTAACCATGTAGTTGGGATCATGAATGTTAGGGCTAGGATATCTTGGTAGGCAAGTTATTGTAAGTTGGCATTGGTCTGCTTGTTAAAGATGTTCACTGTTCAGGAGTATGGACAGCACATAAAGGTACCTAAGATATAGCATTGGCTATTGCTCTTTTGATTTTGAGACAAGGTCTGTAGTTAAGGCTGCTCTTGACCTGCATCCTGTACCCCAAATTGATCTTGAATTTGTGGTGATCTTCCTGCCTCAGCTTCCTGTGTGCTGGGATTATAGGTATGTGCCATAATTCCCTGTTCTTGCTAATTTTAAAGTCCTAAAGTGATTTCTGGAACTAGGAAAGAAAGTTTGTTTTGGTTTATTTTCAGAACCAGGAATTGAACTCAGGCTCTTGTGCTTGCCAGGCAAGCACTTACTCTACTGAGCCATCTCCCTGGCCCCTTATGAGATTGTTCAAAGTTCTATGGTGAAAGGGTTCAAATTTGTAACTAAGCCTTACGAGGTTGGAGTCATTTTTCACTAGTCTTCTACAGATGTTTGCATTGAACAAAGTTCTGCCACATAGTGGAAATTGGGCAATTACCTGCTTAGTAATAGCAAGTTGATAAGCATATGTCTGTTAATATAATGCCAAACTTCCAGGATAACTTCAATATGCATTAAGCACAATGGCCTCATGTTGTCTTAAGAACCTACTGTTGTGAAGGCACATGTGTTTTAGGTAAATTGCATAGGCTAGAAAGGCTGTGTGATCTCTTCCACTTGGTGTAAATATTTAATTTGTATAAAACCTTAATTTGATGTTTGTCTTTATTTGAATATACAGAATTCTTACTGCTTTTGTCCCTAGTGTTTGTGATAGGTACAATTCCTGACTTAAGCAAAAAATTACAAGTGATCTCAAATGGTAGATATGCACTAGGCACCAGGTTTTAAAAATCAGACCCTTGAAATTGCACAAAGCCATTTCACATGTTTGTCCAGTCTACTTTAAGAAGAGGAACGTGGGGCCAGAATTGTAGCTCCGCAGCACATGGGCCTGCCTGGCAAGTGCAAGCTCCTGAGTTCAATTGCTGGTATCCAAATAAGAGAACAATGTGTTCAACCATATTAGAAAAGTATCTTTTAATACAGCTGTTATGTAAAAGCAAAAAATGTTTGTGTTTTCTGTCAGTGCATTTTATTCTAGTGCTACAAGTGAAGTTAATCACTTGGTTGCTATTATTGTAAATCTTGCTCACAGTGTTGACTTCTGTTCCCTTTTAGCCACTCGGCATTGTTAAGTTGTTCTGCACATGAGATACTTGACTCATTAACAGTAAATTGAAGGAAATTACAGTAGTTGAATAGTAATATTTTTCCTGATGATTTCATTTGTTACCACAGAACCTCAGATTACATATCCACAATGACTGGTAATATAAAACCACTTCAGGAATAAAGTAATTGTCAGTCACTTCAGAAGTTGATAGGAAATCCTTCTAACACTCAAGTTTCAGTTGAATGTAGGAATTGTTAACAAAATAATTAACATTTAAGAACTTAGTTTTTAAAAGCTTTTTCCTGACCATATAACCCAGTCATGTCCTACTCCCACTTAACAATATGTTCAAACATGTAAATTGTAAATCCACATAAGTAATAATTTAGGGGTTCATTAGATTTTTGAGACAGGGTCTCACTATGTAGTTCAAGTTGGCCTCCAACTAAGGCAGTGCTGCCTCAGACTCCCAAGTTTTGGGATTATAGGTGTGTGCCACCACATCCAGCTATGATTTTGGTTTGTATTATGTAGTCCTGTAGTCACTCTTAAACAGAACGCCACTCTTTTTTCGTATCCAACTTTAGAGAAAGAGTTCACAAGCAGTGTCTCCTGAGGAGCCCTCAGAGCTATCCTGTAGTAAAAGTCTTAACTGTATACAAAAAATATTTGACTTCATTAGTACATGTCTGCAGCACATAATGGTTAACAACATGAGTCGCTACGTGCATATAACATTTGCCCCCATTTTTCCACTCCCCTTTTATTGCAAGGATCAGCTTAATTTATCTTAAGTCCTTACAAAGCTAATGATCATACATTCAGAACTAGATTAATGGGCCCAAACACTTAAAGCACATAAGAATGACTTTTTCTTTTTTGTATTGAGAATTAAACTTAGGACTTTATGTGTGCCGGGTAGGTGCTTGTCCCACTGAGCTATATCCCTGGCCCAACAATGACTTACAATGTTGAATTTTTGTATTTTTTAGTATTACAAAAATTATCCTATAATCTGTAATACTTAAATAAGAGTGGGTAGTCTACCATTATCTGAATTTAAACATGGATAAAATGAACTGTGAACCAGTTTTAGCTAGATTTAGATTGGTTGGCTTGTCAGATTGCTTTGCATATGTGCAGCAGCATAACCAGCTTTATCACTGGCTACTGACATGAGACTTCAGAAGATCTAATATTTTTTTATTGGTACATGTTTGCAATACATAATTATTTTTCTCCTGGGGAGTCAGAACTTGTACATAACAGGTCTTAATTTTTTTTCATCTTTTTCCCCTTCAGAGATTTATTAGATAAAACAGTGAAACTTGTTCAAAGTAAATTCAATCTTAACAGGCATCAAAATAAAGTATATTCATAGACATGGCCTTTCAGCATTCAGGTTATAGGGATGTGTATAAGTAAGGCTTTTAAAGTGGAATAAAGAGCTGGGTGTGGTGGCACATACCTGTGAACCCAGCACTCTATAAAAGGCTGAGTCAGGAGGATCCCCATGAGTCCATGAACAGTCTGGGATACAATAGTGAGTACAAGGCCAAACTGAACTACATGGGGAGACCTGTATCCAGAAAAAGGGGAGAATGGTTAAAATTACTCAAGATTTGCAATACATGGTAACACAACAGTGTTATCCATCGTAAAGCAGATGTAACCACTTAAAATTTAATACTAAGAGGATTACACTAATAAACTAAAAATTACTAAGGATTAACTGAGTAAACCAGGTATAAAGTCAAAAGAGAGGTTAATTCACTCTTAATTCCTAGGATCTATCTTTTAAGAGTAATTCTGAGCTAACATTTTTTTTAGATTTTCTATGATTTTGATACTATGAGTCCAGAAATTATGACTTTTTTCTTACTATTAAACAGTTTTGTATAACATCTACCAAGGACAACTTAGAAAAAAATTTAAGCAAGGCCTGGTTCAGGTCTAACAAAATTTAAATTATTTAAAAAGGTGGTCATGGTGGCACCCACCTTGTAATCGCAGCACTCTGGAGGCCTTGGTGGGAGGATTGCCTTGAGTTCGAGGCCATCCTTAACTACATAGACCCTGTCTCAAAAACCAAACAAACAGACTGTTAAATTCCTAGAATAGTGTGAATTTGCTTCTAGGAGTCCTTGAGAACATATAAGAAGTATAGCACTCTAGTACTACAGTTGGTTTATTTCACTTATACCTCTTAATAAATTCTTCGAGGAATTGGTAGTGTATAGCCATTGCTGTTTTGTGGTGACCTGGATATGTATACATTGCTTTTATAAAACCACCACAGAAGTCATCCTAAGAACATAAGCAGAGTGGTGGTTGAAAAGTCCCCCCACTTTCTCCAGGCTGGAAACGTCATGAATGCTCTGGAGGTAATTTTTTAACTTTATCATAAAATGTATGGGGCGCACATTTGTAAAGCTGAGAATCAGCTGCATCTTATGGGCTGGATGTGTGATTACTTGTAGAAACCAAACACAACAGGCCTGTAGCTCGCCAAGGGATTTGAGAAGAGCAAACGAGTTCTTGTATTTTGCTCTGAGAAGCTGCCTCTGCCCCGATGAGCCACATGTGAGGTGGGGTGAGGGACACATACAGCTTTTACTTCCATTGAGATTAAGAACTAGTACAGTGGGCAAGAATAATCTTGCAATTGCCAAGTTGGCCCATTAACTCTAGAACTGAGAAAGTAAATGAGTTTTATGAGAATGGGTGTTCAGAATCAATGCTGGTTATTATTAGGTGTGCACCATTACTGGAAGCATGCGTGGAGGGTAGATTTTCCATTCTAGCAAAAGCACTAAAGTAGATGGTCAGATACTGGCTTTTAAAGTTTGCACTTAAAAGTTGTGTTGCTCTGGAAAAGTTAATCTTGAACATCTGAGTACCTTTATCTATACAGAATTTAAGGATTAAAATGACATGTAATAGATTTAGTGGCAGAAAGGCCATTGTGGGGGCTTAATGTAGGTAGATGTTGCCACATTACCCTTAACACAGATATTAACCTATGCAAAAGCATGTATTTGCTTATATAAGAAGCCAGATTCAGATCTGCAAAGTAACAAGTCTTTTGTGGTGAACTGAAATTCATTTGGTAGCATAGAAATACAACCCTGCCACAAGGCTTTCTGTAATGTTTGTTCTTAAACTGGAATCCATAAATTGCCTGTGAATTTTGGAGTCTCTGCTTTTTCATAGACTTTTCAAAGAGATTCAAATCTCAAAAAAGTCCCAAAATCTAAATGGCTTTCTTATGAAGATACTTGGGTACATTAAAAAGGATAGGCCGGGAAGATGGCTTAGTAGAATAAGTGCTTGCCTGGCAAGCACAAGGGCCTAAGTTCAATCCCCGGTACCGTAAAAAAGGAAAAAAAAAAAAAAAAAAGAAAGAAAGAAAAGAACAAAGTGTTAAGCCAACAGTACAAACCTGCCTTGTTTCAGAAAAAGAGTACCTTTTTTACTCCTGTGAGAGGTAGGTAACTGGTTCCATGGGCTGAAGAAGAGAATGAACTGATGAATTACCATCTTCTTGTTGGACCTTTTAAGAATAATCTTGACATTTTAGTTTGCTTCTTCCTGGTAGGCCTCTACTGCTCTCACTCAGATTGGGGTCTCAAGATGTGCTTTACTTGCAAGTCCACATGTCTCCTCAGCACACTTCTGTGCAGTGCAGAATCCAGACCAGCTCAGTGCTGTGAAATTCAGTCTGCGTTGACTCAGGACAGCTACATCTTAGCACTAAGAAATCTACAGCTACATCTTAGCACTAAGAAATCTTTCTTCTGTTCTATACGTGCTCCGGGAAACTGGAGCCCAGGCTGCTATTGCTGGAGGGATACTTTAGACATCAGTTTTTGAAACTCTTCTAATCTTTCTAATCCCCCTTAATCCTTCGATCCAGACACTGAAAATTGATGAGATTTGCTTAAAGCATGCCTAAAAGTAGAAAGGTAACCTAACCCTTTTAGCATATGCATTCTCAGACTTATAGATCACAAAAATCAACACACACACAGACACACACACACACACGGGTCATAATACATTTCTACCACTGAGTGCATGAGATTATATTTTTTATAACCTGTCCTCCATAATTCTGTTAATCAATTTTGGAAATAGAGCTGTCCTCTCCCATAAACTAGGCCCACACAATAAAAGAGAGGCAAGTTTGGACAGTTAAGTTCACAGTACTTGAACTGTTACAAGATTAGCTTTGTATCTGGGTATTATCACCACCTCAAATCACAGATAAACATGGTCATGTGTATACATGGAGCTCCACGAGAATATTTTACAAAATCCTGACACAGTACCAAGCTTACTTTGATTTTATTTCTCATGCACAGGTATTTCACCTGGAAAATTCTGAAAAATAGCACTGAATCTCTGTTTCTTGGAGGCAACAACAAAAAGATGAATATTACACCCATTCACTTGTTGCTTTTCATTTATTCATATTTTATTTATTTTTGGGTTTTTTGAGACAGGATCCCACTATGTAGTTCACGCTGGCCTTTATCTCACTGTGTAGCTCAGCTGGCCTTGAATTTGTGGTGATCCTCCTGTCTCGGCTTCCTTCCTACTTTGTGCTGGGATTATAGGCCTGTACCACCATACCCAGCAGATACCCTTTTAATTACTGGCCCTGAAAGTAACCAAATTAAAACTTTAGTCACACCTCACTCTAATGAAGAAAAGAGTTCAAAGAATTGTCTTTCATTTTGTGAGTTATCTAGAAAAGTTGAGCAAGAATCTAGGACAAAGAAATCAGAAGGTTACTAGCATAGCCACTGTCACGAGTCCCTGGCACAGAGGAGAGCAAAGCAAGGCAAAAACTAACTGGAGGGAATACAGTAGCCCTGACCTGTTAACTACAAGATCCAGGCCACAGGTGCAGAACAGTTCTCAAAGTCCTGCTTATGGACTTCTCGTGAGAATGCAAGCAGGTTTTTCATTGGTTGTCCTGAATCTGGCCTCAGCCTGAGATGTGGAATCCCAGCACCAACTCTCAGTACCTTTATGTAAAAGTTCTCCTAGTTTTTCTCCAGAGTTAGACAGCATGTGGATACTATGAAGGCTTTGTTTTCCATGACTGCCCACACTGTCTCCCAGATGCAGCATGTACTTTTATCCTTGTTCTCACCCTTTTTCTCTACCCTGCCCAAGCTTGCTCTGAAGAGCCAGTTTTTCTCACTCTTCACTTACTTTCTTGAATAAACTTTGCCATTGCTTTTTTGCTCTTTTCATCCAAGTCTTTATTCCAGACAAGAATTTGGAATCTAATACCAGAAGGAGAAGCGAGCAGCTCAAATGTGGTAACATGAAGTTGGCAAGCCACTCCTTAGAAGCAAATTGATATTAGCGCCATCTCAAAATCTTGTCCAAAAGCCCTCTTAGAACAGTAAAAACTCATCTAATTGATTGTAAGTACATCAAAAGACAAATACAAACAAATATTTACTACTGAAGTCTTTGTTTCATTTCTCTAATTGAAACCCAGAATCACAAGAGCATATACAGTATTAAGAAATACTCAAGAATTATTGGAATGGCTTTTTGGTCTCGAGAGGTAGAACAGAGTCATTTAGCAAAGTGTGCTTGTGATCCCAAGAGTATGGCAAAGGCGCCAAGTGCACAGTGAGGTAGAGGTGGCTCTTACTGAAGAGATTGTCCACGGAGAAATACAATAGGAAAAAAAAATCATAAACCTTGAAAATGGATAAACCAGTATCAGGAACCTGGCCAAGATCCCCAGCAGCTTGCATGGTGATGAAAGGATGAAAGAAGAAACAGGCAAACTTAGCAATACATGAAGGGAGGCTGGGAGGTCAGTCCTGAGGGTGGGTAAAGACAAAGACCCTCAGAGCTGGCCGGTGTTTATTGGGTGTAGACAATAATGAAGGGTGACTCAGAGGGCGATGGTGACTTTCGTGTTGACAACGGTCTTTATGTTGATGAGGAGAGTGGGGAGAGAAGGCAGGGTAAGGAGTCTGACCTTTTTCCAAGGTGAAACTATGTGTATGACTACTGGGCTCTCAAGGAACGAGGATGTCTTCAGCTGATGCAATCTTGCCAGGGGCATCGCAGCCTCATGAGACCCTGGAGGCCTCAACCGTGACCTGAGGCACAGGGCACTTTGTTACCGCATACCTAGGGAGCTGGGAGCCACAAAACCTCGGGCAAACCCTAATCATGATTTAATTTTGAGATGATTTTTCCAAACAATTATATAGAACGGCCCTCAATGGATCTTTGCATTAGTCAATCCTAAAACCTATATAGTTTTGGACAAAACTGTTTAACACTTTTGTCACCTCAACTAGAGAGGTAAGGTTAATGCCCAAGTGATGGGATCACTTCCCAAAGGCCTATCAGCTAGCCTCGGGGAGTCACTTTCAATCCAAACTGTAATAACTGCCTTAGTTTCTTCTTGCTGTTATAACAAAATACTATAAATTGAGTAGCTGATTAATAACAAATTTATTTTTGACAGTTCTGGAGGTTGAGAAATCCAAGATCAAAGCCCCAGAAGATTGTGTGTCTGGTGAGGGCTGTCGTCTTGCTGTACACTTTCATGGTGGGAAAGGTAAGGCAGCTCTCTATGGGATCTCTTTATTAGTTAGTGTATTTAGTATTTATTATTTATTTATTGAGACAAAATCAAGCTGTGTAGCTCAGGCTGGCCTTGAGCTCACTGTGTAGCCCTGGACAGACTCAAACTCACAGTGATCTCTTGCCTCCGTCTCCCGAGTGCTGGGATTGCAGGTGTGCACCACAGTGGGCTCTGAGATCCCTTTAGAGGGGCCTTAGCCCACCCAGAAGGGCCCCACTTGATGTTCTTATCACCTCCAAAGCCCTTGCCTTGTGTTATCATCACATTGGCATTTAAGTTTCAATCTATGAATTCTGAGGGGGATACAAATATTCAGATCATAGCAAACACTAGTTAGAAATCATTTCCTGATTTTTGGCAAGGCTGTGGTAAAAAAGGAACCCTTCCACATAGTACAACCCTTAGTATGGATGTTCTGCCAAAAACTGAAAGTAGAAATTTCTTTTGACTCAGCTATTCCCCTCCTAGTTATCATCCCAAAAGAGTTAAAGACATCATGTCACAGTGATTCACACACACTCATGTTTATAGCAGCCCAGTTCCCAATAGCAAAATCTTGGCAGCAGCCTACACGTCCATAAACAGAAGAATGGATCAAGAAAATGCAATATTTAAACACCATAAAATGCTATTCTGCTATAAAGAAGGATAAATGAGTCATTTGTAGGAAAGTGGATACACCTTGACACCGTTAAGGGAGGTAGGGGTACAGTTCAGTGACACAACGCCTGCCTGGCAAGTGCTAGGTCATGAGTTCAATTCCTGGTGCAACAAAACAAAACAAAACAAAACAAAAAACAAACACCTAGATGAAATTTTTAAAAAATTAAAAAGTACAAATTATAAAATGAAAATAAAAATTTTAAAAATAAGTGAAATAAATCAGAAACAAGTTTAAATATCATATGGTTTCTCTTACATGAGAAGTCCAAAATAGAAAGAACAGCATGAAAGATAGCTAACAGGAAACAGGAAGATAGAGATAGCTCTTTTGCAAAAGAGAAGGGAACTGAGAGATGTGGGGGGAGGGTTAGGGAAAGAGAGAGAAGTGGGACATAGACTCCTTGCGAGGAGTTGTAACTGTTGCGTGCTGCAGAAGAGGCCTAAAACTAAATGAGTGTGGAAGAAGGAGATAGAAATTGGTTCACTATTTAATCCATGGATGAATTCACAGCTGGATGGGCTCGAAATGGGCTGAAGGGTCGTGAGTGCTGTGACCCTAGGTCTCTAGGTCATCCACCTCCATCACCCCCCCCTTCCCTCTCACCCTGTGTCCTGCGTGCCGTGAGACGAACAGTTTTATCCCACCTCATAGCCTGCGTCATAAGGCTGGGCTTCACTGCAAGCTCAGATGCAGTATAAGGCAGAATAAGCCTGTCCTCCCCACTCAAGTAGATTTTCTTAGGTATTTTTGTCACAGTAATAGCAAACTGATTAACGTAACGTTGGTATTCCAAACTGGAAATCCCATCCCAAACACAAGAACGACAGCATCAGAATGCAAACTACAAGCCGGGGAGATAGCTCAGTAGAATAAGTGCTTGCCTGGCCCGAGCAGGGGCCTGTGCTCAATCCCTGGCAGCACATTAAAAAAAAAAAAAAAAAAGCAAACTGCACCATAAAGAATAATTTTTTTGTTAATTCATCATATTTTCTTGATGTAAAGTGATTTCCAAAAACGATTGAGTGCTGTACTTTTTAGCTTGTACAACAGTCTAAAACATAAAGGTTTTAATAAACATGAAATATCAATGATCTTTCCTCAAGACTTTAGGATAAACAAAACAAAAGGATGCTTCCTGTTGTATAGTTTGTAGAATAATATGCTTACTATATTTAATGTCTCAAGATTACAGCAAGGGCTAGGGATATAGCTCAGTGGTGTAGTGCCTGCCTGGAAAGTATGAAGTCTTGAGTTTGATTGCTTGTACCAAAAAAAAAAAAAAAAAAAGATTGCAGTGAAACAATAGATGTTTATGGGGGCTGGGGAGATAGCTCAGTAGAATAAGCACTTGCCTGTTCAATCCCCAGTACTGCAAAAAAACAAGCAAAAAAAATTTTAAAAATAGATGTTTATTGAGTGGGATAATTTGACAGTTGAAGAAAGAGTAAGAAGTAAAACATGTTCTTTGACATTGTGTACATTCTCTGTTCAGATTGGAGGTTCTAACAGACAAGGATATTTTCACGTTAGAATTCAGGTCTATCTATTTACATCTTTTGCCTGACTAGCTTGTAATCTCTTCTACCAGCTCTGTATCACCAGTACCTAGCAGTCCTTCACACTGCTAGGGAGTGGCATCCTAACGCAGACCCTCTTCCAGAAAGATCAGATCCATTCTAGGTGAGGTGTACAAGATTCCCAGAGCCACTGTAACAAATGACTATAAAGCTGCTGTCTTAAAACAACTTAAGTTTATTTTCTGATGGTTCTGAAAGCCAGAAATCTAGAACTGAGATATCAACAGGGTTAACTTCTTCTGAGGCTCTGAGGAGCAATCTGTCCCATGCCTTTTTCCTAGTAGCTAGCCAGCTACCACCTCCTCCTGCTCTTTTCTTCCTCCTCTTCTCCCCCGTCCTCCCCTTCTTCCTCCTCCTCCCAGCAGCTGCAGCACCTCACGCTGCCTCTGTCCTCATGGACATCTTTCTGAATGCCTGTGCACCTCAGGATCCAAAGCTCCCTTTCCTTTCTCAACACAGCAGTTCTACACAGTGAGTTCAAGGCCAGGGAACTACATAGCAAGATCCTGTCCCAAAACAAAAATAAAAGAAAACAATAGTAAATATTTGATGGCAGGCATGGTGGTACTCATCTATAATCCCAGTAGGGTCTCACCTTTAAAAGGCTATATAAATTACTAAATTTTGTCATTTATTCAATAATAATAATAAAAAAAAAATCCCAATAGAATGAGGCAAGAGGATCACCATGGGTGAGGGCTTGAACTCCTTCTGTGAGACAATTTAACCAGTTGTGTAACTGATATGAGGACTGCAATGAATGAACAAAAGTCTTGTTTTAACTTTAAATATGATGCAGGAAGAACAACTTTGTTTGGTTTGTTTGTTTGTTTGTTTGTTTGTGGTACCAGGGATGAAACTCAGTACCTTGCATTTGCCAGGCAGGGGCTTAAGCCACTGAGCTATCTCCCCAGCCCAGAACTACTCTTTTGACTATATCTTTTCACATGAATTTTAGTTATGCAGATTTTATGAACAGTGTTAACCACAGGTAAAGGTTATATGAATGTGAAACATTGCCTTCATAGATCAGATTCAAAAAAGAAACTTAGAGGAATTCTATGATGACAATAAAATCATTTAGTCTCCCAAAGTTGTTAAGAAATATTAGTATTGGCTTTGAGCATTAATACACATTACAAAAGATTTGGAGGAAAATGATCTCTGGCTATTCCAATACTGAGTATGCAGTACAAAGATTCTGTCCTTGCCCAACACTAGTCATCCCTCTGAGCTCTTGTGCTAGGCTCTTTCTTTGAATCTGTTCTGTGGAGCCTCCTCTGAGCAAGTGTCCCACTAAGCTGGACTTCAGTCTCATTGTCTGAGCAAATTCTTCGCTCCCTTCAACTCCCTGCTGGTGTCTGATTGACCCTTCCCACCTTCAGCAAGGATCTCTCCTTACCACTGCTGTTTCTTCTTAGTACCCTTTTCTCCTGTTTCCTCTTCCATCCAGTGACAAAAGCACTACTTTTCCTTACCAGGTTCCCAGCAGTAGTTATCCCTGTCACAACAGTGCTGAGTAAAGTTGGCTTACCCTTTCATGTATGGATGGATGTATTTGGTACAGGGTCTCACTACGCAGCTAAGACTTGTAGTGATCCTCCTGTTTTCAGCCTCCCCAGCGCTGGAATCACAGGTATACACCACCACACCCAGTTTCTGTGGCCAGCTTAGCACACCCAGAGGCGGGGCTGGCATGGCATGTGGTGCCAGATCGAACCCCAGTCCCAAGAGCTTAGTCCAGAGCTATCTCACCGCCCCCCTCCTTTTTTTTTTTTTTCATTTTTGCTACCAGGGATTGAACTCAGGATCTTGCACTTCCTGTAACCCTAGCAGAGGAGAGCTTTGGGTATTCTTTTCAGTGTGGAACTTTGCTAGCTAATTTTAGAATTTATATGATAAAGCAGATGTGCAAAGATAACCAAGACTGATTTGACAACAAGGTGTGTATCGTGTTTGATAGCTCCTTTATTCTGGAAGCTTAGAAGTCCAGCAGTATGGTGCCAACATCTGCTCAGCATCTGGCAAAAGCCTTCTTGCTGCCCTATATCATGGCAGAGGGCATCTCATGGCAACGCAGAGGAGACAGTTGTGCCTTTTAAAATTCTCTGGTATCACAGACCGTTGGTGACACATGCACTGTTATGTTCCACAACCTGTTTTCACAGCACATGATTCATTGTAACATTTGGTTTTCTTTAAATCAGAAACTGATGTTCAAAAATCACTAAAAGTCTTTTTTTTTTCAGCCTACCATACTACTTGTAATAAAAGCTCAATATTCAAGATCTTACTTGCTTCACTACTTCAAAGAGAAAAATCAGTAACACCAACAAAAGCAAAAAACAGTGAGCGCCTCCCATTTGTTAAGCTCTCTCAGTTAAACAGGTAAAATTTTATTTACTTTAGAGGAAAAGATGACTGTGCCTGTCAAACCTGGGAAACTAGCTGATAAATTTAGCAAAATACCCTGCATTGCTTATCAATGAATCATGGTGAATTTTCAGGGGGTTGTTGTTGTTGTTGTTGTTGTTTTAAGACAGGGTTTCCCTATGTTGTTCAGGCTGGCCTTGAACTCACTGTGTAGCCCAAGATGGCCTTGAACTCACAGTGATCCTCCTGCCTCAGCATCCTGAGTGCTGGGATTATAGGCATGCGCAACTGTACCCAGTTCTGGTTATTGTATTTGTAAGAAGTTTATTGGTAAAAAGAGAAGAACAATCCAGACAAAACCTCATCGATGCTGTACTATTCTTACAAGTGGGGAAAGGCCTCGGTCACCCGTGGCCTCATCTAGAGCAGGGGCCATCTGATGGCCAGACTCAGCGTGAGCTTGAGAGTTCATGGAGAGGGACGTAGGTTCCACATCTGGTTGTGACAAGTGGGACCACGGGAAGAGATCTGTTGGCTGTGCAGCTGGGGGAGCATGAGCAGATGACTAAAGAAATAAGAAGAGCTGTTGTAATACCCGGCTCAGATGAGCTAAAAGTGAGCCGGACCTTCAGGATGGTGACAGTGATGAAAAGTTTGGAAATGATGACGACAATGAGTTGTACATCCAGATCAAAACAAACACAGTTTTTATTTGAGCCCACCAGGATTTTTTTTTTCTCTCTCTCTTTTTTTTTTCTTTTTAACATATTTATTACAGGAT
>NDGN011422063.1:0-10016 GCA_002564285.1 Tympanoctomys barrerae
TGATAAGGTCAGTCAAGTATCCTCAGGATTTATCCTGTAGCCCTGTACTGCACTTTGTAGATCTTTTGTCAGTGTCATCCATGAGGATGAGTCACGGCCATTGCTTGACCAATTTGCTCTCTGTGAAAGCCTGAGAGAACCTCAACCCTTTTTTATTTTCATTGTGAGATGAGGTCTTCTAAATTGTCCAGTCTGGGTTCAAAATTGTGGTCCTCCTGTCTCAGCTCTTAGAATAGGATTATAGGTTTGTGTTGCTATGCTGGGCATCTTTTGGGTTTTTTGCTGTGTAGTCTAGGCCAGCCCAAAAGACTTGGCTCTTTCCCTTGGTCATGGCTGCCCACTCCCCAGGCTGTGGGCTTGGGCTTGCTCATGCAGTGGTCTTAGGGTTCCAGGAATGTGAGCAGAAGTATTCGAGGCTGTTGCCCAGCAGAGTATCACTGCTGCCTCGCCCTGTCAGCCAAAGCAAGTCCAAGTCCAGGTGTGCTGCAGGGTAGGGAAGCAGGCTAACTTGCCGATGGGAGATGCCATATAAAGCCACACTGGTGGGGCACGGATGTAAGCCCAATGCTAGCTCCCTCCCTGCAGTATGCCTTCCCATGATGCCAAGCTGCCAACCTGCGGCATGCTGGGACTTCAGTGGTGTGGCCACAGGGGAGCAGCCAGGGGTGGGGGAAACTGACTGAGTCTGGAAGAGGGTGGTCTTCTGTCAGTGCAAAGAGACGAGTGGCCAGCTCAGGCTAGAGCAGCCACAGTCACTTCTGGATAGGTTCCTCTGGGGATGATACTTTTGACATTTGGGGCTAAATAATTCTTGTACTGGGGGCCTCTCTGTGCACTGCAGGGCATTGAGCTATGGCCTGGCCAATCCTCTCAATGCCAGGACCAGCCCTCTCCAGGTGTAATAACAAGTTGTGTTTCTAAAACTCTTCCTGGCTTTAGGATCAGGAGGACCCAGTTTAACTGTTTGGCTCACCGGCTAGGTGACCTGGGGCTGGGGGTGACCTGGGGCTGGGGCGGTCACCTCCCCAGACCTCAGCTTCTCCTCCATCAAATGGACATGGTCCCTCCGCCTCCCAACCCTTGTTCCTCCCGCAGCCCTGGTCTCCCTCCTGACTCCGTGTGCCAACATGAAGGTGTGTGACGAGGATCAGACCAACTGCACGGTGCCCACGTACCCCTCGTGCCGTGACAGCGACACCTTCAGCACCTTCCTCCTGGACCTCTTCAAGCTGACCATCGGCATGGGTGACCTGGAGATGCTGAGCAGCACCAAGTACCCCGTGGTCTTCATCATCCTGCTCGTCACCTACATCATCCTGACCTTCGTGCTGCTGCTCAACATGCTCATTGCCCTCATGGGGGAGACGGTGGGCCAGGTCTCCAAGGAGAGCAAGCACATCTGGAAGCTTCAGGTCAGGCCAGGACCCGCCCGCCTTGCCGAGGCCTTCAGCCTTCTGCTTGGCTCCTACAGCCACCCACTCTGCCTCCACTTCCTTGTCTGTGAAATGGGCAGCCAAAGCTGCTGCATACACCCGGGGCTGCCTGGTAAATTTTATAGGGGTGTCTGGCCCAGCCCATGGGATCTAATTGGCTCCATGCAGCATGACTCAGTGACTTCTGTTGGCACACAAACACTTAAGAGTATCTAAGTCCACTTTCTGTTCCTATAAGTAAATACTTGAGACTAGGTGATTTAGAAAGAATAGAAGTTTATCTGGTTGGTGATCCAGAGGCTGGAAGCTCAGTCATGATGCCACACCTGGCCAGGGCCTCCTTGCTGCACCTTAACGTGGCGGAGGGGGTCCCATGGCAGGACAGAGCAGGTGTGCTAGCTCAGGTCTCCCTCCCCATCTTAGGAAGCCACTAATCCCATCAATCCCTGACCTCATCTAACCCTAATCCCTGACCTCATCTAACCCTAACCCCCTCCCAAAGGCTCTACTTCCCACTGCTATTTACCTATAACTTTGGGGTTAAGTCCAACACATGAGCTCTTGGGGACACGTTGAAACCATAGTAAACAACAGGAGTGTCTCTCCCAGGGACCCATGCTGAGCCTGGGGACAGCTGCCTTTTCTTCTGTGACTCAAGAAGCAAAACTGGTGTGGTTGGGGACACATGGGCATTGCCATGAGGGGCTTTTACCTGTGCAGGTGGGGCTTCCTCACTGCCTGAGCTCACCTGGGCACCGAGGAGCAGCCACGTGGAGGCTGGCTTCCTGGGCGCAGGGCACTGCTGCCTTCCCTTCCCACAGGGCTGGGTGTAGTTCTCAGCCACACCACTTCCTGTACACAGTGCCACCACCAGACCTGGCACCCCAGTGCCCACACTGACAATGACCCCGTGCATTTTAAAAACGTGACTCAGAGAGGAAAACCCAAGGTCATCTTCCTGGACCTGACTATGAGGGAAGTGGCTTGGGCCTGCTCGTAAGCCGCACTGCTTTCCTTCCTGGGCCTTAGGTTCCCTGCTGGGTGTGTAACTCATGAGGTACCACCTGGAGCCTGTGGACTGGATCCATCCAACAAAGATTCCGTTTTTGTCGGGACCCACCCTTTTAAAACATTTTAATGTATAATTTAATAATTGGTTTCCATACAAAAGGCCAGCTTTCTGTCCTTTTGTGAAAAGTTGGATGCCTACCCACACGGGGCCTGCCCTCCTCCTGGCAGCCCCGTTCACATGGGGCATTTGCTTCCTGGCATGCCTCAGTCCGCAGCCAGCCCAGGTGACTCCCACACCACGTGGTGGCCAAGGATGTGTCCCAGATCTGGACAGTGGCCTCCCTGTGTCTCCATCCTGTCTCCTCCTTTCCTCTGCTGCCCGCTCCCTGTGACCAGTGGAGTTTATGAAGTACATTTCTAGGGCAGTAGGGACCGTGGCGCTCTGCCCACCCTGGCCCCCTGACTCCTTCCTGTTGGAGGGCAGCTGGCCTGTGCTGGGGCTGTCACCAACGTCTCACCCTGCCTGCTCCCCACAGTGGGCCACCACCATCCTGGACATTGAGCGCTCCTTCCCTGTGTTCTTAAGGAAAGCCTTCCGCTCTGGGGAGATGGTGACAGTGGGTAAGAGCTCGGACGGCACCCCAGATCGCCGGTGGTGCTTCAGGTGAGCTGGCTCCAGAGTCTGCACTCCCTGCCCTTCCAAGCACCATAACTTCCAGAGGCCCCATCATGCAGCTCTGGCGGGTGACCTTGGGAGAGCCAGTTTCCTGCGCCCTGCCTCTGTTTCTTCACCTGTGAAATGGGTGGGCTATAGCACCACCTTTGTGGCCAGCTGTGTCCCTAGGCAGGTTGGCATGTGACACATACGTGTCCGCTGCTGGATGCCCGCTGGTGGGTCTTTTCGCTTAAGAGGAATCATTCTTTGTAAAGTCACTCCCTGTGTAGAATGTAGGCATGGTACAGGAAGTGGGCACAAAACCGTCTCCTCATCTGTGAAGTGGGGACAGTAACAGCAGCCACCAGCCAGGCACGGTGCCGCACACCTGTAACCCCAGCTACTTGGGAGGCCGAGACAGAAGAATTCCAAGTTCAAGGCCCATTTGAGCAACTTGGGGAGAGCCTATCTCAAAACGTGAATGAACGAACGAATGAATGAATGAATGAATGCATCATGCATGAATGAATAGGCTGGGGATAAAACCCAGGATGTAAGGTCTTGGGTCCATTCTTCTTACCATATAATAATTATAATAATGGAAACTACTTCCAAGTCAGCTAGTCAGTTCTGCTCAGTGTGAATCCAGAGCTCAAATCTTAACCCTGTAACACAGCAGTTTTGTCAATTTAGAAAAACAGCCTAACACACTCCTGTTCCTGTAAACTGGGAACGGCAGATGTGTCTTCCTTGTCGAGCCCTGACTTGTGTCAACTGCTAAAAAGAAAAAAGAAAAAGAAGAAAAGAAAAGAAAAAAGAGAAGTTGTATGAAAAGTTACAAAAATTATTTTAGAAGGTAAAAATTACATAGGGCCAGTCTTAGCTGGCCCAAGAAACTCTTGACTTTACCAATGGTAAGAAACAGTGTGCCCCTTAATGAAGGACTAGATTAACAAACTGTGCTATATCCATGCATTGGAATGTTATTTGACCATTAAAAAAAGACTGATACTAAAGTTGGGTGTGGTGACACATGCCCATAATCCTAGCTACTTGGGGAGCTGAGGGAGAAGGATTTGAATTTAGCCACTTACAGAGACTGTCTCAAGAAATTAAAGTGCTGGGCATGTAGCTCTGTGCAAAAGCCCTGGGTCCAAAGCTCAGTACCACCACCACCACCAAATAAATAAAGTTGTTCTGCTCTCTGCTATAGCATGGAAGAACCTCAAAAACACAAATTAAGGCCAGCGAGATAGCTCAGCAGTCTAAAGCAACTGCTTAGGCAAGCTTAGGCAGGCACAGGCGACTGGAGTTCAATTCTCTGCACCACATGCCATGCCAACCCCTGCCCTCAAGGGTGGGCTGAGCTGGCAAAAGAAAAAAATACATGAGGCTCAGTAAAAGAAGTCACTTGCTGTATGAGTCCACTTGTAGGAACAGTGTGGCACGGGCTAACCCACAGAAGCAGGTCACCAGGGTGGAGAGAGGCTCCGGGAGGGACTGCTTAATGGTGGTAGAGGCTGTTTGGTCAATGGAAGAACGTTGGAAATAGAAGCCATGATTGTATACCACTGTGAGAGTACTTGATGGTGCTGAGTTTGGTACTTTAATGTGATTGAAGTGAGCTGGGTGTGGTGGTGCACCTCTGTCACCTCAGCTCCGGGAGGCTGAGGCAGAAAGACTGCAAGTTTGAGTCCAGCCTGGTCAATTTTGCAAGACCCTGTCTCAAAAATGTATACTTACATACATACAGCTGGGAATGTAGCTCAGAATCAAGGTCCTGGGTTCAGTCCAGAAAGAGGATTGAAATGCCAAACTGGGTTATGTGTATTGCACCATGGTAGAAACATGGGGAAGGGGTGCTAGAGCAGGGAAGTGACCTTGGGAGGGGGAGCGCCTGTCCTTCAGGGCTTTCCTGACCCTTGCTTGACCCTAACAGGGTAGATGAAGTGAACTGGTCTCACTGGAACCAGAACTTGGGCATCATCAACGAGGACCCAGGCAAGAGTGATACCTACCAGTACTACGGCTTTTCGCACACTGTGGGCCGCCTCAGGAGGGGTGAGTGGGCATGGGGGAGCAAGTCCCCATTGTCCCCGTCACTTGGTTGTTTTGAGCAGTCCTGTCCCCATTCTGGGACTTGGTGTCCATGTTGTGGGATAGGAGTGGGGCAGGCCAGCCGATGAATGTTCACTGCTGCTGAATGCCTGGGCCGCTACCTGGTGGCTCCACACTGGCCCTCCTGACACCAGTGGCCTGGGGAGATAGGACAAGGAGGACATGTCTGGGCCATCCCTGTGGTGGAGAAGTCCCTCTGTCTTCCCACTACATCTCAAGGGAGAGGACGGGCCCCAGCCACCTGACCAAGGTTCATATCCTGGTTCCTTAATGCACTTCTGGGTGGGCACTTGGCCTCCCTCAGCCGCGCTTTCCAAGGCTATAAAGTGGGCCTGAAGCCCCCTCCCCATTAGGTCTCTGTGCCCAGCCCTGGATGCCGTGGTCACTCACCAATTCATCCTCTCCTTGCCCTCCGTCCAGATCGCTGGTCCTCAGTGGTGCCCCGCGTGGTGGAGCTGAACAAGAACCCCAGCCCAGATGAGGTGGTGGTGCCTCTGGACAACCTGGGGAACCCAGGCTGCGATGGCCACCAGCGGAGTTACCCCTCCAAGTGGAGGACTGACGATGCCCCCCTCTAGGGCTGCAGAGGGAACTGCTCCTTGCACCTGACTGTTTCTAACCCACCTGCTGCTCCCGTGGCTTCTCCCAGTGTCCCCCATACCTGCCTGCAACCCAGAGGCGAGGGCCCACAGAGAAGCTGGGGAGCCCCAGGACCCTCTGGCCTCCAGCCCCTGCCCCCCCTGGGCCGTCTGTCTCACTCCCATGGAGTCACCTAAGCCACACAGGCCTCTGCCTGACCCCTGCCCTGCCTTGCTGTTATTTATTGCTCTGCTCTCAGGAAAGCACGGACAAACCCACCTGGGCCAGGGCGCACCCTTGGTGCCTTGCGGCAGGGCCTGCCCAGGCCTGTGCTGACCAAATGGCTTCCGCAGGCGCCTGGCCTCAGGCCGGACCATACTGTCTGTGTGTCATGTTCTTTGGTGTCTGTCACCCATCAGAGCTCAATAAATGTTCACTCATGGATGGTAGAGATGGTGGGGTGGGGGTGTCGGTGACAGACACAGGGTGACTGGGGATACTGGGAGTGCCAGTGTGTGGGGGTAAGCATGTGAATAGGGCATTGTGCTGAGGGTGGCCTCCAAGGTGTCTGTGGCAGTCATGGTGGCCTAGAGTGGGGCTGAGACAGGTGTGGCCACAGGGAAGTTGATGCCAGACACCGCTGGTGTGCAGGTCCCTGTCCCTGTTGGGGGACAGAGCTGTTCTGATCAGACAGACACGGGATAAAGGCTGCCATCAGAATG
The DNA here is from genome assembly GCA_002564285.1 of Tympanoctomys barrerae. NCBI lineage: Eukaryota > Metazoa > Chordata > Mammalia > Rodentia > Octodontidae > Tympanoctomys > Tympanoctomys barrerae. The sequence goes on from NDGN011422063.1 coordinate 6,519, forward strand.
GGACTGTTTTGGGGGCAACTCTGGAGGCAGACAGGTGTCTTTAAAGGACAAGAGACTGGCCAGCCAACCCCAGAGAAGGTCTGGGCCGAGAAGTGGAGCACAGTCCTCTTTCCTCAATGCTAGCTGAGGTGAAGACACTCCTCTGCTTCTTGAGTTGGGTTCTCCCCGAGTTGGAGAGAAGACAAGGTGACCACCTGGGCCTATCACTCCTTGCAGACACATGCTGGCGACAAGGGAAGGCCCTCTTTGCCTTAAGTGCCCATCAGGCAAGGACAGCGAAGAACAGGGATGGTTCTAGAAAGCTTTGCATTTGAGGTCAAGAGCGGACGTGTAGTCTTGCCTCCGTTTCTTTTAACTACAAAATGGATGTAGCCTTTGTGAAGGTGGAGTGATTCTCTGGGCTCTCCAGAGAGGATTGTGGTTGTAACATTCATTCACAGCTTGTGATTTAGGGAACAAGTAACAGAAACTTCCACTGGCTGAATGAAAAGGAATATTAATAGTTGTAGCAGATCACATATTAGGAAGGGCAGCGAGACTGGCCGAGGGTCTGTGATTCACTAATGGCCCAGTTCTGCCGCTCATTTATCCCTTCAGCACCTGTGTGTTGGGTTTCAACACAGTGCCGGGGACTGTGCTAAGTGACAAATGTGTGGGTGTGATGGCTCACACTGGCTTCCCTCAGTGACACAAGATGGCCTCCTAGATCCAGACATCCCATCCAAATCCAGTCACAATGAGAGGAAAAAGAAAGGTGGCTCTTTTTATGCAGTTAAAAAAAAATTTTTTTTTCCCTGAAGTCCCTCAGCTGGCTTCTCCTCTTGTAGGCCAGAGTCCTGTCACGCGTCTCCGGCTTTGGCCCAGTCACCAAGCAGGAAGCAGCAACTGAACTGACTGAAAAGCCGACAGCAATAGGGTTTCAATACAGGGAGGAAGGAAAGGACCCCAACAAGGTTTAGGTTCTGTGAGAAAAGGGGGGAATTCCACATTGCCTAGGCAACCGGTACCCTCTGCTGTGGTCCTCTGGGGTCCACCCTCCAGCACTGTCTCAAAGAACAGCTGCAGCTCCTTATGGGCCGATGGAATCACAAAATCAAAACACTCCCCACTCAGCTGGACTTGGTAAGTACTTCATTAATATAAAACAGTTTTAGAAAGATGATGAAGTAGTGTTGGCTATGAATTCTCCTCTAAGTACACTTTTAGCTTCCTGTTAGCTATTTAAAAGTGTCCAAGTCCTTGAGGTTTTTTTTTTTTTTTTTTTTGTTCTAGTGTTTTATTTTACTTTATTTTTTGGCACCAGGGATGGAACCCAGGGCCGCACACCTACTAGGTCCAGTGAGATCTTGAAGCTGACCCTTTTCCATATTCTTCAAAGTTCAGGACGTGTGAACAGAATATTTTTAGCTGACACATTTAGAGACTGAGACATAGTTTTAAAATATTCTCTTTTCAGTTTTCAGCACTTCCTGATGGTATCCTGGCCACAGTACGGTGCTTCTACTTCTTCTTTTTCCAGTTCCATGGTTGAATTCAGGGTCTGGTACACACTAGGTGTATACCACAGAACCACAAAAAACCACAAGCCCAGCCGCCCAGCCTGTCCTGTGGTACTGGGGACACACAACTATTGAGCTACACTCCCAGCCTCTCATTTTAAGTATTTATTTATTTTACTTATTTAAGTATTATAATACTTATTTAAGTATTTATTTATTATACAGGGTCTACAGGGTCTCACTACACAGATCAGACTCATAGTTATCCTCCTGTTTTGAGCCTCCCAAGCGCTGGGATTACAGGCATGTGTCACCATGCCCAGTCTCAATCACTGTCTCACTGCACCCCAAGTGTGGTGCTGGCACAGCATGCCAGGGATCGAACCTTGGCCACTGTGTTCTACCTAAGCAGGCACTTTAGTCTGCTAAGCTATCTGGCCGGCCTTTCATTTTAAGTTTTTAATTTTTTTTTTTTTTTAACTTTTTCAGACAGGATCCTGCTACATTGCCTAACTGGTCTCGAACTTTCAATCCTCCTGCCTCATCTACTCAAGAAGCTGGGATTACAGTGTTTGCTACCACTCCTGGCTTAATTTGTTTTCCATAGAGAAAAATCTGAGGCTCAGAACTTCTAGAAGGATATAGTGACAAAGAAATTTAATACAATGTTTTCTTTTCTGTTTAGAATTATGAGACCTATTTATGACAAGTGTTACTGATTTTTCTAGATAAAGTAGTACTTTCAGATTTTTTTTTTTTTTTTCAGAACCAGGGACTGAACTCAGGCCCTTATGCTTTCCAGGCAAGCACTTACTCTACTGAACTATCTCCCCAGCCCTCTCAGAGAAATTTTATACTACATTCATTTATTTTACTTATGTACATAGTACAAGGTCTACAGGGTCTCACTACATAGATCAGACTCATAGGGATCCTCTGTTTACAGCCTCCCAAGTGCTGAGATTACAGGTGTGTGCCAACATACCCAGTCTACTACATTCATTTATGAGTAAAAACTTTGATGACTTAGGGAGCTGCATTAGATCAATAAAAATTCATGGAGAGTGATGACTATATTATGGACTGATATTTGGGGATCTGATCTATCCCAACTTTACATCCTGGCCTGCTCCCCTTTCGCCACTACACCTATACACCTCTATTCCAGACTTCCCGGGATGGGAGGGAGGCTTATGCCTCTGATGGCCTAAGAAAGCAACATCTTTAGTTTAAGATCCTACTTTGCGATTCCTCACTCACTCGCCTTGTGTGCCCCTCTCCAAGCCGAAGCTCCTTGGTTCCTCTAGGATTCCTCAGGCAGTCACGACAGCTACCGTGTATGGAGTGCCTGCAGTGACCCTGACCCCGGCATTCAGTGCCTGCCAGGCCACAGGGTCTCTAGGGCTGCGGACTTGTCACTCAGCGTGTCAGTGGGACAGAGTTTGAACCTGAGGCGGGACAGACAGTCTCTGATGGAAGATGGTTCCGCTTCGAGTTTTCTGACTTACAGTGATGCAAAAACTGATCCACACTGAACAGGAACGACACTTGGGTCTTTTTTGGGGCCAGTAGCAGATGGCAGAAGGCGCGGGAAACAAGCACACGGGAGAGCTCCGCGCTGCTGAGCTGTGGCGCCCCGTAGGTTAGGGGTGCAGAGTCCGTCTCTGCTTAGGATAGCTGCACCCCCCATGGGCTTCTCGGGGTGTAAGTCAAGCAGCACCCACCACTCCCAAGCCCCAGCCAGGCCTCTTGCCCTGATTTCATTCAGTTTTCTAGGGAGTCCTGGCAGGTGGGGAATAAGTTTCATTCTTTTTGAACAAGGCTCAGAGGTGAGGTGGCCTGCTTGGGGTCACACTGCTATCTGGGGAGTACAGATGTGAGTTCCAAGTGCTGATTCTGATGGTGACAAGTACCCTTTCCCCCATAACTTACTATCTTTCCCTTCCCAACTGCTTGGCTGAATGAGTACTAGAAGTAGTAGGAATATTTCTTTTCTTTT